>JAQFXP010001101.1:0-21717 GCA_034693685.1 Belba bartosi
TCCCAGGACTCATTTAATAGTCACAGCATTTGTGTGATTTGACAAAACACAAAACACGTCCAAGTCTAAATGTATAAGTTTTTAATAAGCAATGTCTCTAATAATAAGCTCAAGAGCTTTGAATTTTGAACGACTGGTGTACAGTATGTATGTTTGTACAGTGTGTATGGTATGTACAGTATGTACAGTGAGGTTTTAAACTGACACAAAAATAGTTTTCTATTTTCTAAAACAATCTATCTGAAATATTATATATACGTATTTGCAGATAAATTATTTTAAAAATAGAATTGTTTTGAACCAGTTAAAAAATGCGTGTATAGCTGTAAGCAGTACAGTGTACTCGACTGCCTCTGTATACGACATATCATGGTATGAAGCGATTGACTGGCATTGAGCCCTCACTAACACATTATGTACTCCACACAAACTACAATGCATTTTGCAATTCCTCTATTTCTCTAATACACAATACAATATACAATATACTGTAGAGTACAATATGTATGATAGTGTATATCCAGTGCCACCAATACAAACCACACACAACTGTCCCATTTTCACGACACATCAATTTTTATATCAGATTAGAAAGAAACCAGTACATTTGTTATACAGCTATACAACACAATATGTGTGGATGTGTTTTGTGTTTGAAATATATTTTTTATATTTAATCACAAACTCTTCATCTCTTCTCTTCAATAGATCGAGAGTTTGATATAATATAGAAGTCCTTTATATAGGAATATAAAAATTTTCACTTTTTTCATACATTATTTATCGGATAAATTGTGGAAATTTTCTGCTCTTTACTACGCAATGAATTATTAATAATGATTTTTACAAAAACTGAATATTTTAGACAAAAATATTTTGTTTCATAATTTTTTCTGATTATAATTTCGGTCATATTTTCTCGTATTTCTCGAGAGAATAGAATTAGATTCAGTTGTTTGTTAATAGAATAGATTGGTTTTGTTTTGCTTTGCTTTGCTTTACCATTCGCTCAAATACTTATCATTAGAACAGAATATTCTTCGAATCCCTATATTATATAAGCGAATAACTGAAAGACTTAACCAGTTTTTGTGTGTATGTATAGGAAATGCAATTTAATATTTTGATGAGAATGCTCTCACGTCTAGTCTAAGATTACATACACGTAAACAATAGGCAGTTATGTTATTAAATTTTATTCTCTATTATATTGTTGGCAAATTAAATGAAATAAATCAATTTAATTGAACTGGCGTTGAAATTGCAGTCAAATTTGTTTTTTCTTTTTCTAATAATTATTAATCAGAATTTTTTCCATTAAAACAATTACTCTTTAGAAACAGGTTTTGTAAAGCGAATGAAAGCGACATTTAGTCTATGCCTATGCCTATGCCAATGGCTTTAGAGTGTTGTGGTTGTGGCTATGGCTATGGCTGTGGTTACACACAGAGTACTGTAATGTTGCGTAACATTACATAACATTAATATAAGTAATAATTAAACTTCACCGCAATTCAAAAGAATGCGTTGATTTAGACTTTTATTTATTATTTAATGCCTAATATTAAATGATATAATGTGTGCACTCAGTCATTCATTAGTAGATTAGATGTATTTATATTTAGTGTTAAGCAATGCTATGAATACACACTATGAATGAAAATGATAGTAAGATATGGCTCGAGAAGCCATTCTTTCAAATTTCTATTATTATTGTCTTTTATCAGAAAACATAAGAAAAAGAACAAAAGAAAAAACATAAAATTTTTATCTAAAAACTAGAATTTACAGAATCTCCATATGTATGGTATGTATGACTCATATAACTGGTAAATGTTTAGATATATATCTAAGAGTTATCTACTCTATAATAAAATTGTGCATTTAATTCAGTATGCGAGCACTCATGCAGATTCTCAATGAGCTTTCGTTTTGTGCCCAAACTCTCGCATAATATTCTCTCGGAATTTCAAATAAATATTTTTCTATTGCTCTTAAATTACTGAATCACTTATATCCGAATGATGTGATTCAATGGGATTTTTTCCGAATATCTAGTTTTGTGATCAAAATTATAATTTTCAAAAAATATAATTTAATTTATATTCTAATAAAGTCAAACTAATGTCAAAAACATGAAAAAAGAATTTATTTAATTTATGATAAGACAATAATTCTTAGTTAGAAATACTTCCATACAATTGCGAGATTGCTTTTCATGCTTTTTGCAGAATTCAAACTTTTTTTTAACTATTTTTTCTCTTTAAGATAAGTTACATATTCTTTGTCTGTTTAAATGTATTTTTGCTCTTGACTAATTTTTTTTCACTTAGTTTTTTTTCTAGCTTTTATTCAATTGTATGATAATGTCATCGAAATTCATTTTTTGTTGCTTTTTTCACAATGTTTTCAATGACTTTTATTGATCGGCTGTTCGCTTGAATTAGATTTTCGTCAACACATTCGATATCTCTTTGAAATCAGTTCTGAATATTTAGATGATTTTATCACTGATTGACTCGACATTAGCTAATGTTGTAGTGAACTGAAGCACAAATTTTATCAATACCGACGCTCAACGGCTAATGTATTGTTGCAGTAATTAAATTAGCCTTAGGTTCCAAAACATATAGAAAAATATTTTTTCTTATATCATATGATTTCGGTTTAAGAATAGAAGTCATTAGCAAAACATTATTATCTTTTTTATGCTCGTTGTGCCGAAAATGTTATGCATTTTAGCGAATCTCTGTTGCAAACACATAACACATATTTTTTTATTTACATTATTCTCAGATCTAGTTATCAAAAGTTTAATTTAAATGCAAATTATAGAGACATTAGTGAAATAATTCGTAAATTTTGACAATTGTTTCTGTTTTTGATGTATTCTTTATTGTATGCATTGAATATACAATTTAAGCTAATTATCAGATCTATAATTACTTTGTTTTTTGTCAATCTTTTAATTGTTTTCTTGAGTTCGACCCTATGTTAAGGAAACAATTAAACAAAAAGAGAATGTTATAAAAAAAAACCCAAAACAAATATCAAGCTTCTTTTTTCAATTATACGAAACCACTCTTTATATGATCTATAATTAAAAACGTGAACCGAATATCTGAAATACATTCACAACAATTGGATATTTTTTTTCTTTATTTAATTCATTCAATTTGTAATTAGAAAAAATTCTTTTGTTTCTAATAAAAACAACTGTGATATTCATAATAACATTTAATTAAATTAATAATTTAATAATTTTATGTTTTATTTTTTCAAATTTAGTAATAATATGTTTTATATTAAATTTAATTTTAGGTTATTTTTGCTTTTTTAGTCAAAATTTTCTTATTTATTGTATTAAGTTTTGATACTTTGAAGATAATATTCAATTTTTAATTAATTTCGTTTTGTTTGAGAATTAATATTAGTTGTCATTAAATATTGAAATGAGATTTTCTTGTTATACAGTTTTATATTTCATAAAAATATATTTTAAAATTAATTAAATTTTAAAATTATTAACATTATATACTGTATACTAATGAGTACTAAATATACAAATTTTTAAATATAAAATAATTATTTTGCATATGTCTCACATCAATTTTTTTATACTAGTTTTATCTGGGATTTTAACAAGCAAAATTGGATTTTTGTCAAACATGTCAATTGTTAGAAATTTGTAACATTTTATCAAAAAGATCTTTAATAAAATACATAAAAGTTTTAAAATACTATTTCTGAAACATATTTAGTTTAAAATAAATTTAAAAATTATTGATTTTTAATATATATTTTTAAACAGTTCTAAAAACTAATCCATCAGATTTTTTGCGAAAAAAAAACGAATTTATTAGAACCAAGTTTAGAGTAATAAATAATTTATAATATTTGTATTGATTTATACTTAAAACACAAAACTTATATTTTAAAGATATTGTTTCAATAAATAAACTGTAAATTTGTTTTTTGCTTAAAATGTTTGAAACTTTTCAAATATTGATAAGTTATTAAATTAGACAGAACTGAATTAATGACTACTAAAGGATTTTTTTTGTTGCAAATATTTTTCTTATGCCTCTAGTGATTGAAAAATTGGTTTTTGAGTTGCGAGGAAATCGGAGTTTGATTTAAATTTTCAATTTAATGGAATAAATATTTTTAAGGTTTCGAATGAAAGTCTTTTTTTATAAATTGAAAATATTGACGAAATTTGTTACGAAAAAACAGAGAAAAAAATGTTTGAATGTTTGAAAGCAAAAAGCATTTTCGTAGAAGTTTTTTGTCAAACCATAGAGTCTATCATTGATTGCTGTGAACTGAGTTGAGAGGTATTTGTTAAAAATGACAATTATTTAATATATACTCAAATCTATATATATTTTTTGTGTTGTCATCAAAATATACTTTTGTTCTCAACCGCTTTGATTGGCTATAACCAGAAGAATAGTCGGATTGAAATAAATCATTTCCAACAACACTGAGCGACAGACACTGAGAAATTGTTTGTCGCAAAACATTTTTGTTGAATTATATAATAATAAAAATAATATTTCATTTGTCACTCAATAGAAATATTCACATTACAAATATTTTTCGAAAAAGTAGCTCTGGATTTGAATTTAATAACAAAATTCTATAATTTGCTTGTAATTCATATAATTATTTTTATTTCAATCAAGATATATTGATATTTTATTTGCTGCAAAACTTAAATTTAATTGTAAAGCGAACAAGCTAATTATAATAATTTAAAATAAAATATTTAAAATAACAATAACAGCAACAAATTATACTATATTTGTGTTGCATTAAATTTTTAAAATAAAAATCTAAAGAGTTTTGTTTTTTAAACTTTAGAAATTATTTTTGTTCTTGCACAATTTTTTCTCAACAAAAAAAAACAATTGTGTTCTATAAATAGATTGTTAAAAATTTTTAGACAACATATTTGTAAAGTTAGAAAATTTTTAAAAGAGCAATTTTACAAACTATTTTGTATGTTTTATAAATCAAATTTTGTAATGTGACTTTTATTTTTTACAAGGTATTTTTAGATTTGTGAATGTTAATCTTCTTCTAGTTGATTTAGCAACTATAGCTAGGCAACTATTTTTTAAACTTTATAGAATAAGTTTTGCGTTTTATTTATAAATATCGTCTTATGTTTTATATAGATTTTATTTTATTAGATATTAATTTAAGGTATATATAGATAGAGAAACAAAAATATTCATATTATTAATATGTTAGAGAAATTTTAAAGTCGAAAATCTTTTGTTAATTACAGGAATTGAGAAGGTTGGCCAATCCAGGGGGATTAGTGGAGGGATTTTCAAAAATTTTGGCTAAAAACCTAGGGGGTTTCAGGGAAGGGATTTTTTTAAACGCTTAAAACCTATACATTTATGATGAAATTTTACTTTATTTAACTAGATTAGACTGAATTTAGCACTAATTTAGGGAAAATATTCTAATTTTGGTTTTAAAAAATTAACAAATTTGCCGGCCGCCCAAGGCGGTTGACAAATTGTCAAGGAGGATAACTTTTTGCAGACCAAATTCTAGGGGAGGATAAATCCAAATTTTCAAAATCAGGAGATTCTTGGCTGATTCCCCTTCACAATTCCTGGTTAATTAGATTTAGTTCAATAAATATGTTTTTTGTGATGTGAGTATTCTTTAATTTTTATGCAAATTTAATAACAATTAAATATGTACAAATTTGTCTTATACATATTTTATTAATACATTTTGTTTAAATAATTTTTAGTTTAGCATGAAAGTAAACCAGAAATATTTTTCTCATTTAAATTTATAATTTATTATCTACATTAGTTGAATTAATTAGTAATAGATTAATTAAAGTATTAATATAGACATATAAATCAAAGGCCATAAAACAGGTAACTAAAATAACAGAACACAATTTTTTAGCAATAATTAATATAACAATAATCTATAGTATTCCATACATGTTAAGAAAGATTTGTTCATTTGACTGTTTCATGATCATTAATTTACATGTTAATACTCAAACCACTCTATTATTACTTAATAATATTTTACATATTTAAACAAATATTTATTATAACTTGATTTAGGATTTGGTTCGCTTATGGGGCATCTTTAAAATAAGTTTGATTTAACAAATAACATATTTAATAATATGTATAGATATACAAATTTTAATATAAATTTTATAATGGAGACATGCTTACAAGTTAGTAACATTTAAAATTTGCTATTTTTTGTGTTAATGTTTAGATTATGTTTAAAATTTACTGCCAGCAAATTTATAAACTTTTTTAAAAATTCTAACAATGTAAAAAAATTATTTAAACTTGAGAAACAGGTGAATTTCTCAATGTTACTCTAGAATAGTTTTATAAGTCGTTGAAATTTGAATTTATTTAAAAAATACCTGAGACGTTCTTGTCAGACACTATTACTATGACCATTACGTCAAAATTTTTAACAAATTTCAATAACTTATAAAACTATCCTAGATTAACATTGATATATGCAACTATTTCCTAATTTTAAATAGATATTTTTATATTGCTAAAAATTTTAGCTGAGTTTTTAAATTTGTTAAATTTTATTTTTAAACATGGTTTAAAGATTAAAAACAAAAAACCGCAAATTTTAGATATTACAGATCAACTCTTCACAGTTACAGTAGATGCGAATTTTAAAAGCAAAATTAATATTAACCTACCGTTATTTCTAGCGTTATCTAAATTACAGGAATATCAAGCTAATATTTAAGTCATATACAGATTGTATGTCATGTATTATTTCAGTTAATTTATAAACATTAATCGAATAGTAGTTTAGACCATACGAACTCTTAGCTTCTGCCCTAAAAAGCATTTATAGATAATATTTTTTATATAACAGGTTATATATTTTAATATAATATATAAATATATATTACCGGTATATGTATAGCCGGTTCAGGGCACTAAAGATAACTCTAGCATAAAATACGTTATTTTTGAATGCATTAGAGATATAGATTAAGCAGATAAAAGAAACCTTTTCGCTTTAAAGGATTGACTTTAGGGCAGATGAAAAAACATCTATGGTTTAGACATACTAATAGTTCAAAAGCTTTGTAAGTAAGCTTCTCAATTTTTTACTTGCAAATATTCTTACGAAACTTTGCTAACCGGTTTTAATATTTTGTTTTTGTCAATTTATTAAATAGTTAAAATCTAATCAAAAAATTTCAACTCTTAATTTGTTTAAGCCACTACTTATCAATTTAAATTTTTAGTTGTAATAAATAAATAATTTTTAATTGTAATATTTTATGGACATTAATATGCAAAACTAATATTCTAACATTTTAAACTATGAAACGTAATCTGCCTCTGGTTTTAACTCTTATTTATTAATATTAATATAAATGTTTAAATATTAAAGTATTTTGTTTAGAAATAGCTTAATTTTAAACATAAATATGAAATTTATTTTTAATACTAACTTATTATTCTATAGCTATTATAGCTATTGTTATGTAAACCGATTCATTGGTTTTATGCAAATTTTTGACATTTTAATTCTCATTTAATGTTTTCATAGATTAGTGTCAATAATATAATGCCTAAAATGTGATCAAATATTATGTTATTAATTAGATGTTTGCATTCATTTACAAATTCCTTTGACTTTTGAGTAATTTGTATTCAATTCACTATTGAATGAATGGAATTTAAAGAGAATATACTTGAAAAATAAAATAAAATAAAAAATATTCTATTTAGTAGACACTTTGCTTTCATCGGATTTAGTCGAGACTTCACTTTAAATCATTTCAAAAAGCGTTCACTTTTTTCTCATTATTGTCTGTAAATACAATCTGTTTTAAAGAACAGAAAAAACTAAAGTAAAGACTACTTTACGGTATTAGAAGTTTATATATATTGAGAAAATACAGGTTTTGGATGTGTTTAGAGAGGAAACGGTTAATCCTGAAGGGAATTAAAGGCATAAAAGAAGATTAATTATTGTTGGCATAACAGGCATAGTAGGCATACAGTTACGCATTTCGGGTTGGCTTTAGCTAACTGTGCCTAACATTGAATTTATTACAACAATATATATTCTCCTCTCATACGATAATTTACGGAATAATGTTACCGAAAATTATTAACTTTTTTCGCTCTATTTTAAGACTAAATTCTATAAACACTTTATTATAAAACAATATTATATATAATATTTGTGTGTTTATGACAAATGATATTTTCGATCAGTTTTCGCTCTCACTCTTATCAGGCATTGTACACAACAACGAGTTCTACAAAAATCTTAATTTATTTTCAAACATAAATTGCTGTCAAAAGACTATTTGTTTTATATTTGATATGTTGTCTCATGTCGTCTCATGTTTGGAATTTAATTCAAATCACAACAAAATTAACATTTCAAGCATTTCACACATTTTTTCCTCATTCTATATGAATGCTCTTTACCCGACATCAAAGCAAACAACAAATTCTTATCTCAAGAATATTCTGTTACTACTAACTCGTAAGCAAAGAAATGCAGATTTAATTAATTAATTTAATTCAATCTTTTTTGCTCTTTGTATGCGACAGATTGTCATTAAATTGTTTATTTTTTAGATTAAATGCAATTTTTAAAGTTAAACAAAAATTTGAAATATTTTAAAATTTGATTCAATTTAGTATTAAATTTGTTTTACTAATTGTTATTCAAGTTTTTAAAGCAATTTAATGTAATTTTTAGTTTATCAAATATTTTTATTGAGATAAATTCTTGAAATGCTTTTATACAAATCTAATTATTATTATTTTTTGTTGCAATTCAATGCTTAATAGTATTTATTGCTTGGAATTAATTTTTACTCTTAAGCTAAATTGGATTTTATTTAATTTTTTCTTTAAATGGCAAATATTTTTCATTTGATTATATATTTTTCAAATCAATGTAGTCTTAACGCAAAATAATATTAATATTAAATGGAATATATAATACGTTTAGAGATATAAAGTTTCATGCTTCTTATGGTGTGATTTGTTTCAAACAGAAATATATATAAATTTGAGTTATATCTGTAGAGTCGCCGCAAGCTATTGAATAATGTGTTACTTCAGACAAATCTATCAAAACATTAGCAATACTGCACTTATATATAATCTTTTTCTCCCAATCCATCCCTTTCTTCATTCTTCTCTCGAGCTCTTCCACAGAATATTCTTTAGTCAATATTTAATATTTAATGTGTGTATAACCTATTGGTTTCTATAAATATCATATAATGTTTGCCAATACACTCGACAAAAATGTAGAAATTTTTTATCAAACTGATCTATATTGTTTCTAAAACAACAATAGCTAAACCAACAAAACATATCTAATTAAATTAGAAATTTTTATTTTCAAATACAATACTTATTGCTAATAATAATAAAATTAATTATTTTAAGTAAACAAATTTAAGATAAGACAATTATTACCCAAGACAAATTATTGCAATTTAGGTTTGTTTTAATTAAACTAACTTGTTTTGTTTTAAACATATAAAATAAAATGTTTGTTCCAAAAAAAAATTTATTTAATAAAAAAAAAGTTTGTACAGTTAAATACATTAAAGTCAAGTTTATTTTAATTTTAACTTTTGCATTAGCTTTTATTATGTTAATATTATGATAATTAATTTGTACCATGACAATGTTGTAATTTGAAATATTTCATAATTTAAGATGTTTTTTGTTTTTTAATAAAAACAAAAACAAAATTAATCCCTTTGGCCATTCAAGTTAAATATAAACTAAAATATTTTGTACAAGCTAAAAATGTTATACAAGGGATATAAAAGACGGAAATTGATAAACTTTATTGACTACAAAAGAATATTTCAAAAGACATAATATTTTTATTTTTAATAAAAATCAAATTTTATTTTTTAAAGCTTTAAACAAAAAGTTTTCGAAACTAAAGAATTTTATAATTATTTTGAGAGAAAAACTTTTGAAAAAAATCTTTTTGTCTTTTAATAACCGAAACAGAGATTTGATTTATAAAGAATTTTTTGTTACAATATAGAGATTAAGCCGAAGACATAGGAAGAGTCCGTAATTCAGTGCCTTTAGTCATATTCTCAGTTACTTTCCTCTCTATTCTCTATCTGTCTCTCACTCTCTATTGTAATCTTTTTGTTACCAAAAAATCATTTATGACTTAATTTATTATTTTTTGACAGAAATCGATTTCGATTTCTTTTTTTAGACTCATTTTCTATACCAGAGATATAGATAGGATTTAGTCGTGAATTTTGGCCGTGTTTTCCAGTACTCGATTACAACAACAAATAAACATTTTTCTTATCAAATAATTTTTTATTATTAACTTTTAGCAAAAAAAACTAATGTTTAGTCAACTGAAAAATAGTCGTATTTTTCGATTTGTATTTTTCTTTTCTCATTCTTTTTTTCGAAACTCTTTACAATCGATTCCTTACTTCTTTTTCTGGCAATTAATACGAAATAGAGTTTATATAAGAATCTGATGATTGAACCGAACGTTTAATCGACTATTTACTACACTTTTATGTTCTGTATTGACCCAATTCTTGAACTATGGATAACATTGGTTGTCAACCAAAGCGAACATTTCTTCCATTCCTTCTTAATAGTGAATTCAAAATTAGGCAAAAATTTTATTTATTGTTAACCGCATTGGTATGACTTAGAGACTAATTTCGGATTTTACTCTTCATTCAATTAAACCAACAATTGGTTCGGAAATAATTAAATTCCTTAGAATACAAACTTTTCTATTTTGTTGGCGAATAATAATTATTTATAAATAAAATTGAATTTTGTAATAAAATTAATCAATTTAGCAAGTATCAAATTTTGCTATTTACATGTAAATGTTTATTGTTATAGATTCTGATTTTATTAAGCAGTTTACAGCTAAATTTTTGCTATTAAAAGAAACTTATATAGATCAATTTGTACATTGTATTTCTAAAATTTACAATTGACATATAAGGTAGTAAGTAAAGTAGTTTGCCAATTTAATGTTTTTGCAAAGTGCTTGGCACTGTTTATAATTCTAAACTTATGTTTCTTTTTAAACATGACTTGTATTGTTTGATTTTATTTTGTTATTATTTGAATAACACTTGTTAGAAAAAAAGTAACAAATAAAACAAATAGTTATATAGTTTATTAATATAAATTTACTTTAACTTTTGTAAATAAATAATAATTATAAATTACTATTCGCTACAAAATTCCAACGTATATAAATAAGATTTGCAATTTGTATATAAATAAGTTGAGAATTATTAGTATTAATATAAAGCAGAGTTTTAGAAATCATCATTGACATTTATTTCCTTTAGCATTCGATTATCAATAATATGTCCCGGTGATTTTTTAGCCGGTGAAGTTGGTTGGCTTTTTATTTTTAGCTTTTAGCTAAAATTAGAAAATTTTCTCTAAATTTATTGCTAAATTTAGTTTAAATTCGATTATATTAAATAAATTTAGTTCAAAAATAGATAAATTGGGCTAAATACAGACAATGAGAAGGGGGATCAGCTAAAAATCTCCCCTATTTTGAAAATTGGCATTTATCCCCCTCAACTGGATCGGCCAACCTTCTCAATTACTGGTTATATTGCATTATAATTATAGAGGTTTTTTAGCACTTCCTTCCCTGAACTTTCTGATAATCTGGCTTAAAGTTTAATAACGTTAATAAATTTTATCATCTAACTAATATAAAAAAATACTGATAAATAAAATTTGAGCGATTATGTATAAATTGACATGTATATGTTTGGATTGACATAATATAATAGCATTTTTTCAATATATATATATATATATTGATGCAACATACATTGATATATTACATTCAATTACAAATATTATTGTATATTAAAATGTTTCAAAAAGAAACAAATATTTCGGATATTTTCGGATATTTTGGTTACATCTTTTGAATCCGATTCGAAGCGATCAGAGAATTTTTGGGTCAAATTTGATTTTAATTCGATTTGATTTGGTTTCAATTTCTACTTCCGTAGAAATAAAAAGTTTTTTGTTTTTATTGGTTTAGTAAAATTGAACTTGCTTGATTTTAACTAAATTTAAAGTTTAAAATGTGTTTATAAACTAAACAATTGCATTTTTGTCTTATTTTAGTCTGTATTTATCGTTTATTTAACACAAATAAAATCTAAACTTGTAAATTTCGTGAGAGGGATTGGTTTACTTCCCCATTCGATATATCTAGTTGTAATCAATTATGTTCTATCAATTTATCACAAATTTTTTCTTGTTAAATCTATAATATAATGAAAAAGTTGTAGAGTATGTGAGCCGTGAGTTTAGCCGAAAACACATAAAAACTTTTTATTTTATTTCCAATTTTACTTTATTTTATTGATAATCTATATTTATTTTTATGTTTTCTACGTGTAGTTGTTCTGGATGAAATATATATACAACTGATTTCGAAACTTCTATTTTAAAAAGTTTGAAGCCTAAAAATTTAGCTTGTCTGCTTATAAGCTTATATTTGTAGTTTAGTTTTATTTTTTAGTCCGAACATTTTTAATAAAGATTTGCAAGTCAAATTATTCAAATTTATTTTTGTTAAATAGCAAAATAAATGTTTAATGTCTAACAAAACATTAGTTTAATATTACATAATCACAGTTTGTAACAGTGGATTGTAACAAGAAACTAATTTTCTATTTAAGATATTAATCAAAAGTTAACATTTAATTGTAGTTTTGCTGGTTTTGCAGTTTTTAAAAGTATTAAAATTAATTATAAACTACAAACGTATTAATATTTTATCGTTAAAATTGAAGATTTATTGCAAACAAACCAAAAAAACATTCATTTTTATCTAAGCTTGCTAATCTAGACCATTTGATCCCAGATTTATATTCTAGACTACTGTATAGGTATATAGACTATAAGTTTGATATGAATTTTATGCGTTTACTTTCGAATTGAATTTTATATTTGTTTTTCTATGTGTTTGTACTGCTATTTGATTTACTTTAAATATATTGTATATATAAAATATTTCAGATATTTGTAATTCAAATGTGTTTTATCTTAAATTGAAAATATAATAAATATCTGTTCCCCTTTTCCTCTCTCTCCCCTCGTTCTATCCTTTTTTCTTCCCTCTCCCTCTCCCCTTCTTCCATCTCTTCTCTCTCCCTCCCTCTCTGTCGCCATTTATTTTATTTTCAATTTAAGTTCAATTATTTACATAAATCATATATATAAGTAAAGATCAAATCGATGTTTATTTAAAACTTATATATATATTTTAGTTACAAATATATTGAAACTTGTTTGAAAGTGGCTTGGTGAATCATGTGGCAAAGTTAGCTAAATATTTAGATAACGGTTTAAATGTGTATTTGTAACCAAATGTAGGTTTGAAAACATGTTCTTAGATTCAATAAAGTTAATAATAAATTGGTCAAAATTATAATCAAGCTTGCTTTTTATGAATAAGTAAAAGATAACAAACAAAAAATAGTTTTATAAACCCAATACTAAATCCAAGGAAATACATGTAGTGATTGACGCCACTGTGTCTACGTTTGTCAGGATTAGAGCTCTCACTTTATATTAATTTCAATTATAAAAAGAAAAGTGCGCATATAAAAATAAAACCTTAATCCCTAATCTCAACATTTTAGAAACGTTTGAATTGAGAGCTCTAGTTCCGGTAGACATAGTGACGTCAATCACTACATTTACTTCCTTGGGTAAAGCTTATAGAAAAGTGAGGCACGAAATCAGGATGATTAAATTATTAATTTACGTAATAAAGAAAAATCCAATTAGATGTAATACAAAATTTATATAAGCAAGTTTGCAATTAACTTTTTTTTATTCTTTCCACTCATCGAACAGTCTGTTCCCTTCTGGGCAATGGTGTAGTGGCCATCTTTGGGCCCCTAAGTCTGGGCCCGTCGTCAACGCACACCCAATCTATTTGTGATACATTAGAGATACCACACGTGGAGACCCGTTGGGACTTTCAACTACATAGAGACGATCTATCCATCAATTTGTACCCAAAAACTGCTGTTTTAGCCAAAGCTTATGTAGATTTAGTGAAGGCTTGGAATTGGAAAGTATTTGCGATCGCATACGAAAATAATGAAGGTTTGCATAAATATATTCTAATATTAAATTGCACATCAGCTCAGGTAGTCTTGTAATACATAACTTACAGTACTCTCGGTTTTGTATCCATTTTATAGGAAAGAAAACTATTTTTTATGACAAATAAGTAATGAATATCATTGCAAAACTAAATTTGTTTTTAGATTTCAAAATGCAAAAATTGATTTTTTTTAGTAGAGAATTTGTAGAATATTTTGTTCAAAATTTTTGTTTTTATTGTTTATTTAATGATTGAATTTTTGAAATTTTAAAAATCTAGATATCAATTGTGAAACTTAATATGTTTTTGACAGAAAACTAATATTAAATTATTTGGAATAATAGAAATACTTTTCTTTAGAGTAATGTTTGGCTTTTTTTAGCAATAATTTCTGACCTTTTTTTAAACTAGTTAGTTTTTATTTCAGAATAGATTTTGATTATTATTTTATTTTGTTTTTTATTAATTTAAAAATAGATTTAGTTGAAAATATTTTCTTTTTTTCTAATTTTATTTATTAAGACATTTACACATTAGGAGTTTGCGTGAAAATAGAGATTATTTATTTGATTTCATATATTAATTCCGAAAAAGTTTCTTGCCATTAATTTTTATTAAATGTATTAATTATTTTAATTATAAAGAAATCAATTCAAACATTAACTTATCTATTTGTTCAAACGTAATATTTGTAATTAAATCTATTTTTACTTAAATTAAACAAAAGAAGAAAAAAATTGGTTTTACGATAAAAATAGTTTTGAATTATTACAAAATATCAAATTTGATAAAATGAGGTATCATTTAGTTTAGTAAATAAAAAGCATTTTCAACCAACAGTAGTACCGGAATATCCAGAATCACTGTATTTAACAATATATTTAGTGAAGAATATTCTTGAGTTCTAATACTCAATGCTTTGAAGTATTGATTTTTTACTAAAATTCTATTCACATTTAAGTACTCGTCTCCACATTTAAAGTCTGGAAATTAATGCTAACAAAAAATATTGCGCAAAAAAATTCGGGCAAAATATATCTAAAGAAATATAAGAAATGAGAACTAGAATATAGAAACATTCGTAAGATTAATCGTTTTATTCTATTTTCGAGTTATAAATCTAAAGATATATTTTCAAAAAAGCAAATAAAACAAAACGAGAAAACATTAACGATATATAACTAGTGATTACCGTTTTTCGGCTAAAATTTTCAAATCTGCAAATATTTGCAGTTTTTATTCTAAAAATAAGTGTTTTCAGTAGTAATAGAGCAGTTGTTAATGTTTATAATTATACATTATTTTAATTTCTAATTTATTTAAATTAAAAAAACTAAATTGTTATAATTATGCAAAACTAGTATGAATTCAAATTTGCCTCTCTATGATTACTTGTTTAATAAATAAAGCTTGCTAATCTCTGACAATTTCAAATTAGTAAATAATAAAATTGATTACAAATTATTAAACAAATATTTTTCTATTAATTAATTTACAAAAAAGTAATAATATTTTAAATATTAAAATAGAAAGAAATCGATATAAATAAATGTCAATTATTTCTACAAAACTTAATGTCTTGTCTATAGTTTAACAGAAAAAATAAGTAATTTATAAAAATTTGAGTCTCTATGAGCGGTATTACACTAGCTATTCAGTCCACTGATCATTGGTTCAAATCCCGTTCGGATGTATTCTCGAGTGTATTATCGTTGGCTAAAAGGAAAAAATTTAAATTACATATATTTTCGGCATTGACTTAGAGTCAGCATAAATTTATTATTATGCTTTTTTATCTATATACTCAAACTTGTTAGAGTTTTGTTTATATATAATAAGGTATAATGTAAAAATGTTAATTTTTTCAATGTTTTATATAAACAAAAAATTTTATTTATGTTTATTTCAAATTTAAAATATTACTTTATTTTTAAAGCGCAATATTTCTAAAAATGCAAAAAAAAAACATTTAAATGCTTTGAGTATTACTTAAAAAGAAGTATTACTATAAATAGAATAGATCTAGATAATCTTATTTATGGCAATTTTTTATTATGTTTTCAACTTTATAGCAGTCTTTATATTATTTTGATAAGTAATTTATTTTTATTATTTAATTTTATTCTTTATTTTGTTCTATTTATCGCAAATTTTAGGTATAATTAGAGTTCAGGACTTTTTCAAAGAAGCGCAGAGAAATGATTGGACAATTCAATTGTACCAGTTCAATTCCGGAAAACCATATCGTGACACATTTTGGGAAATCAACAAATCAAAAGTAACCAATATTGTGCTAGATGTCAGAAGAGAGAACATGATCAATGTGCTCCGGCATGTAAGTAGCATGCTCACTTTTAATGTATATCTATTGAATATTTATTTATATAATTTGAGATTATTTTAAACAAAATATTTAATTAGTTTTGCTATAAGTTTCGAAAGAGTTTTCAATGAACTTCTTTGTAGTAATGTTTTCGAAAATAATTTTAGTTTTTATTCTAATTAGAAATTGATTAAAATTTTAATTGCTGAATTTTCTTGAGATTTAATGAGTATTTGATTTTGTTGTTGTGTTTGAGATTAAAATCAAAAACTTATCCAAACATTGAAACAAATTAGTGCTAAGACTTAAGTTGTGTTTGACGTTAATGTTTAGTCACTTTCCTTCGGATCAAACGTTATATTTCTGCTTATCAGTAGTTATGGACTAATTATATATAGATTTTAAATGGTTTGCAATAATTACTAACATATACTCTGAAGGCATTAAAGTGTTTAATTTAAAAAGTTTTCGAAATTAAACTTTAATATATTTTGTATAGAATTCTGATAAGAATTTTTGCATTAATTTACGTCATAATTGTTTGACTAATTAATGAGAATATTTAAAATTTTGTGAATTTTTTTATAACTAATAAACATTACTAAATGATGAAATAAATTAACGAAAAATTTTGTTTTATTAATAGTTAATATTTTTGTTATCTATTTAATTTTTAAAAGAAATTTCAATAAAATTTTTTATTTAATTATTTTTTATACTTTTAAAACTTATTTATCTAATATATAAAAAATCACTAGAGATTAGTCACATAAAAAATGTTTTATATTATAGTGAAGTAAATAACTATTTTATTATATACAGTACAGTATATAACAAGCCAAAAATGGTTTGTTTCAGATTAATTTATTTGCTTTTATTGGTAAAAATGAATGGGATTTTGATTACTCGGTTGAGAGTCGAGCAAAAGAGCTATTCTTTAGATTTTGTGAGACTTTGCGGATATACCAGAACTTTGATTATATCCTCTAAACCCACAAACTCTAAATTTCTAATTTATTTTTTTGGTTGCTAAAAACAAGTATTGCTTAATTCTACAAATTATTATCTGAGAACATGTTTTGTTATAAACCTTTTTTTTTGTTGCTTTTGAAGTACAATATATGAGAAGACGAGTGTCAGTCAGACCTAATTGGAGTGGTTGGGAGTGTGGGTTCAGGAGAACTGCACTTATATTCGAATATATAATGTATTTATTCAGTGTATGTGCGCTCTCATCAATCTTTAGTTCAAGCGATTGCATATCAACTCAACCAAAGATGTGATTCTCAGCAAAACATTAGACATTTTGCATCTTTTTTATCCATTTTTTCTATTGTTTAGTTTTTGCGTTATTTCTTATCGTAAAACACATTAATGTTTAGATTCTTTTAAACTTTAAGACCAGAATATTCTGTTTCAAAAATTTGCGTGTTATTAGAATCTCAATTTCAAAATTAATAATCAATAAAAAAATTTTAACATATATATCAAAAAACTTTTTTACTGAAACTTACATTTATTTAAAGATTAAATTAATTTTTGAAATTTTAACGATTTTCTAATTTTAATCTGATTTAACGATTGTATTTAACGACATTTTAGAATTATAGTTTTGAGTAATCAAGTTAATTGAATGGCAAATTTGCTCCTAGATAATTTAAATTTTGAATAAATAGAGTTATTTTGCCTAATCTTAACAAATTTTAATTTATTAGACGACCGCCTATTCCATGTTATACTCAATTCGAGCCATTATTGAATGACATTTCACATTATGTGCCCCTCTTTTCAGATGATTTAGTTTCGAAAAATATCACAAAAACTAAATAAAAATAATTAATGAATTTTACAAAACATATAAAGAAATATTTAATATATAAAATAGAATAAAATTGATTACTCTGGCAATCTTTACTAAAATTTTATTATTAAAAATTATGCGCTTTTAGGCTTCTATTTCAATATAATTATTATTATAACATTATTTCAATTTTCTAAGACTAACTGAATTTTTTTAAAACAAAACTTTGTTATATAAGAGCTTTTTGTAACTTTCTTTACAAACAAAGTAGATATAAGTGTTTACAAACGTTTTGCAAAATTAATGAAATAAAATATTTTTACTCTACAGTGAATTGCAAAAGTGTTTAGCTATCAAATGCTAATACAATTGACCCGTTTTTAACGAATTTGTGTGTTATATATACTAATTTTAAAGCTAGAACGAATTAAATTAATAAAATATTTCTTACATTTATGAAACATATTTTAAAAATGACTAATTTTGTTTGATTTAACTTGCCAATCTACATTGTTGTATTAGCTAATTATATCGAGTTTGTTAAAAGCGGTACAGTCTGTATTACATTCTGACTGACTGTATTAGAATTAAAGACTTTTACTATTAATGCATTTAATGGCATTAATAATAGTATTTCTTAAGAACCAATGATTTTGTTTTTGACAATTTATTTTCCAATAGAAACCGTTAATTCTAGTTAGTGTCGAATTAAATCTTATTGTTTGCAGATTTTATTCGTATTTTTTAGATAATTTCGAAATTTTAAATTATATTTTAAGTATTGAGCTTTAAATTTGCGGTTTAATTAAATTCAATTTAAAAGAACCTTGTTTTAATTATTTAAATTTAATATAAAATAGGGAAAAGAGGATTAATTAGTAAAATTTAATCAATTGCCTCTTTGTGTTTATATTTTTGTGTTTAATTGATTAATTAAATTTTAATTCTCGGTTTGGCTTAATTTATTAAATTAAATGTTTGTGTATTTGCGTATAAATTAAAGTTAACTTAAATTACATTTTAGTATTTGTAGCAAAATTATCACCAAATTTAGTACAATATTAAGCCTTTATTAACGCAAAAGTTTGACTAAATTAAAAATTCTTATAAAATGTATACAAAAATTAACCAAAAAACAGGATATATTGATAATATTTAGTAGAATTCGACACAAGTTATTGAATATAATTTGAGTGAAATAGAGAATTGAATCTGTTATCCAATTTAATGTTTGAACTCATATTTTTAGATTATGAGCAAAAAAGTGCTATATTTTGTAGCAGTTGTCTATCCAATGGAGAAATGGCTATTTTTATTGCCGAATAAAATTTTCGAATTGCCTTTAGAGTTGAGTTAGTTTTTCAGGTCTTTCCTCTCATACTGTACATACATTTTGGTATAACTATGTTATCGAATAAAAGTTGAGGAAATGTCCATTTATTGGCTAAAAAACTATTTGGAATTACTCTCTGAAGAATAGTCTTGATATCACAAAAAAATATTATTTTTATATTTGAAAATATTTTTTTCTTACTGAATGTTTGACAAAAAAAAGTGATATTTTCTAAACATTCTTCTCTTTATTAAACAAATTGGAAAATGTATTCAAATTGTTTATTGAAATATACTTTATTTGATTTAATTAATTTTTTTATAAATTTATATAATAATTTAATTACTATTTTATAAATTTTTTGTTTTTAAAATAAATAAAATTATTAAATCAGTTTAAAAAAAATTGCCATTGACATTTAACATGATAATATTTAATTAAATTTATTTATTAGTTAAATGGCAAAAATAATTAACAAATTGATTGCAATAAAAACAATTTGAAATTTAATATCTGGTTATTAAACCAAAAGAAAAAAGTTATTAATGTTTGAAAGAGAGAAAGTAAGTGAGAAAACAAATATACGTTAGTAGTGGTGCTGATGGCCAGGAATATAAAATCCGAAAGAGCGAGATCTTGAGAAATACAGAGTAATGATAACAAATGACATTATCTTCATGTCTTCATTGCATCCGTTTTTCTAAAGCATTGGCTCTAAAAGATATTGAAACAAATAGTCGTTTTGTAATTAATCAGAGATAACATTAGATACTTGTGAACGAATCGATTCCTTTTATTCCCTTTTAATCAAATCTTAACATTTTTTGTCAAACTTTTTATCAAAACTTTTGCTGTCAATAGAGTCGTAATTAAGATTTGAGGCCTAAAGATGATTGTTAGTAAACGTTGAGTTAATTACTTAGATTTCAAAGTTCGAATCATTCAAATCTCAATTTTAACTATTTAGACACGATTTCGGATTTAAACTCTTGAGTTGGCGTTTGTTGAAACTAAGTTTGTTTTTATGACATAATAACTAATATTTTATTTGATTAAGAATAAGAGGATTAAAAAGATGTTTAACTTCAAAAACTGAGATAAAAATTAATACTTTAATTAACTTAGATTGTTATTATTGCTTTGATAGTTATAAACAGGGATTGAGAAGGTCGGCCGATCCAGGGGGATCAAGGGGGATTTTACAAAGATATTGTAATAAAAACACAGGGATCAGAGGAGAGATTTTTCTAAAAACGCTAAAAAATTTATATATTTATGATAAAATGTTACCCAATTTAACTGAGTATTTAAACTAAATTTAGTTAATTTAACCGAATTTGAACTGTATTTGGCATTAATTTAGGGAAATTTTTTTAATTTGGCCTTTGGCAGCCAGCAAATGTTAGGGGGATAAATGCAAATTTTTACAATCAGAGAGATTTTTGGTTGTAAGTTTAGACAATTCGACAAGTATAGACAGAATATCTCTTAATTTTACAAATAATCTCTTGAATTGTTGTTTGAAAAATAATATGTATTTTCAATATATTTTTTATCGGATAATTTTTTTTTTGTAATTTAGAGCTAAATCGATTTTAAATTACGCTAAAATGCAAGATTTTTGCAAATTTAACATTTTGGCTACTCTTCGGTTTTAAAACACAACTATTTTAAATAATGCTATGCCCTAAGTAGTTTTGGCCAACCCTGATAAACAATAAATCTATATTGTAGTATTTTAATTAGTAAACAATTATATAAAACATGGTTTTACTTTCAGTGTTTATTTTTTCAATTGCTTTAAAATTTTATTTCGAAAATTTCAATTTTTAGCTAAACATTATTAGATATAGAATATAGTGTTTTATATTACGATAATAGAATTTTTACTCTGTATTCTTTTATAGTATCATCCAATTTTTTAAAACTGAAACGGTAAAAATAAATAGCAAAAATTTTGTTAATAAAAATAAAAGGTTATAACTAAGGATGTGATAAAGTATTATTTTTGTAGTCATGGTACCCTCCAAGGCGGAACCCCTAAAATTTTGTAGATAATTC
>JAQFXP010001102.1:0-21708 GCA_034693685.1 Belba bartosi
AGGAGAGAGAGAGCAGGAGAGAGAGAGAGCAGGAGAGAGAGAGAGCAGGAGAGAGAGAGAGAGCAGGAGAGAGAGAGGGAGCAGAGAGGGAGAAAGAGCAGGAGAGAGAGAGAGGGAGCAGAGAGGGAGAGAGAGAGAGGGGGGAGAGAGAGAGAAGGGAGAGAGACTATAATAAGAGTTAGAGCACAGGTAATTCACAGAGAGAGAGCAGTGAGTGTACATAGGGTGAGAGAGCAAAGGAATGAGTGATGAGAGAGCAGATTGAGAGGGGGAGAGCCGTGAGTCAGCACTAGAAGATAGGGAGGGGTGAGATGTGAGAGAGCATAATGAATGAGTGAATGAGAGAGATATATTGGCACAAGTAGGCCTGGCAGAACACATGTTAACAACCGAGTTTTTATTTTTATATTAATTAAATGTTGAAATAAAATACGAAATCTAATTAAATAATTAGTCATTTGTTTTACGATTTGATTAAACGATTGATTGGTTTTTAATTTCAATTCAATGACAAACCGATGATAAGAAAAGAAGAGAAAAGACATTGAATTGAGTGTTGATATGAAAGGCAAGTATTGAAGAGACAATTTGGAGAGTATTTGAGACAAACCTTATTCACGAATATCTTTTTGAACATTAATTATTCAAAAATGCATTGAATTCATTGGCAAATCGATTCAAAATTCATTTCATTTTTTGGCATAACTTTTGGCAAAATATTATTCAAATAATATTTAAAAAAATAAATAAACAAAACCGTAAATACAAAACAAAATAATTAGTTTAAAAACTTATTAATCGTTATATTATTTAAATGCAAACAAATGAATGAAAAATGAAACTCAAAAACTAAATACAAATGAATGAAGAAATTAAAACAAAATAATAAACAGAAGAAAATATCAGACTTTCAGTTCATTTCAGTCAATCATTATGTGAAGCCATAGTCATAGTCTGTTCGTTAGAATCGTTATATTTCGTACATATTATGGCTTTATTACAGTCTCTCCTCTCTCGCACACACTGTATATGAGCGCCAATTCATAACATGTTTTCTCGCATAAGAGACATAACATTGTATTGCAGTTCAAACACAAAACAAAACTTGTTATGACGTGAAAGACATTCCTAAGCGTTGAGACGAATAGCCGAAAACCCAATGCATTCGCCGTCTATTGCCTTTGGAATGCCTGCAAACTCACTGTCGATATAGTGCTGCCGACGTGTGTATACTATTGCTTACTATTTATACAATACCTGTTGTGTACTCTCTGTACTCTCAATATATAGTCAGTGCAGACAAGTTCGTTGAAAACTTTTTGAGTAATGAATAGATTGTTATCATTTGATGCCAATTATTGTCTATAGTTTAGAACACTATTATTATACAGTGTTAGCCAAGGGGGTTGGGGGGGGGGGGGTGGAATATAGCCAAAATATCTCTGACTTTAAAAATTTAACTAGGTTTTGAGCCGGGAAGTAGGTATTGGAAAAAAGAAACAAGCTGAATTCGGCATGCAAATTTTTGTTTTACTTTGTTACAATCTAAATTGTAAAATTTAGTTTAAATCCGGTTAAATTGCAAAGATGACAGGAAATTCTACTAGTTTACTTTCTCTTATATTCACTGAGGTTTTGACAAAATATATGTCATTTTACCCCTAGTTATATACCCCCTGACTCGGTCAACCTTGGCTAACCCTGATATTACATAATACAGTAGTTTTTATCTTATATATACTATCTCTCAGTTTATTGTTAATAATTATTTCCTATTTATTTTATTTTATTCGCAATCAATTCGCAATCAAATTAGAAATTCTTCTCAATATACTTGATATACAGAATAACTTCAAAACATTTCATGAGTTCATATAAACATATAATTATCGGCTTTAATAAGAATATTATTTATTATTACTATTTTTGATTGACTTTCTTGTTGTGGTTATAATTGAAAATCCAATTTGAATTGATTACAGATCTAGAATCGTATTATTATTATTATTTTGTATACAATTAGGCATAAAATTACTCACACTTACAGAATAATCGGGATATAAGAATGTTTAAAGGTTATTTTTCAAAATTGACTTAGCCTCTTAATCTTGACTTAAATTTGATACAACTGTATATTCAATGAGTTTAGCCGTAATTTAGATTAAAGTTTAATAAACTTTTTTAACCACTGTTTGGGTTTCTGTTTGAATGTGATTGTTATCGATTTGTGTGAATATTATTATAAAAACTAACCTATAATTTAGACATTAAAAGATAACAATTTTTAGAACAAAAAAATTACATTCAATCCGTGAATACAATTAATCAGTTTTGTAAGACTTGTATAATCTTGGCTTTATTTTTGGATACTTTGAAGTCAAGACACGAAATGTTTAAATATGCAGAAGAATCGAGATTTTAGTTTTAGATTTTAATAACTTATTTCTTTATTCAATTCTTGTATTTAAAATATTATTCTATTTTTTGTGTTAATAACTCATTTCTTGTGTTCCGACACTTGTTATATAAATGAGATGACATTGAGATCTGTTATTAAGTTAAGCATCGCTGAGAACTAGTGGAATAGAGTAGGTGTCATCAGGTCTGGTATGTCTTTATGTCATTATAATAGTCGAGTTATTTAATGATTCTATTAATTCATAGCCGAAGGCGTTTAGACTTCTCTTTTCTCTAAATCGTTGAGAACTTTTCTCACAGACTATCAGTTAGAGTTAGTCCGTTAGCCAACAAACTGTAACTGTTTTTAGTCGTTTATTTCATTATAATTTTATATGATTCAACCGTTTTATTAATAAATTTTAAGAATATTAATTCAAATTTCAATTTTCCAGATTGATTGCTATAATTATGCGATAAGTATAGACTTTCGTGTTTTTTAAAATTTGTTTGGCCTTAACGTCAGAATTTATTTACGAAAATTTAAATATTAGAATAACTAGAAGAATGCAAATTAGCTTTTTCTAGCTATAGGTTGAGAATTTGGCTACCGTAAATTGGCGAAAGTAATTGTTCTAATTATCAAAATTAATTATTCAAATGACACGAATAGTCAGGAATACCTACAGCTGTCAGACGGAAAAATTGTATATTTTATTCATTTTAATAATTATATTTTTGAATTACTTTTATATTGTATGCAATTGTTTTATTTTATTAATAAAAATTTCCAAGGCACTGTATAAATACTACACTTTTTGTACTGAAATACAACATAAATTATATTTTTAATAGTAAATAATAAACAACTTTATAAAACTACTGAATATTTTATCAATGCTATCAAAAATACTTTTGATACTCTAATAACACAATAAGTTTGACATAGATTGACATAATTATTCTTTATGTGCCTGTTGTATGTTTATTTTTGTTTGCACAGTAAAATTTTTTGGCATAGATTATATTGAGATAATAAGGTAATTAATATAATAAATAAATAAAAAATTATATAAAATTTTGTCTTTAAGCGTGTTATATAATTGCTTGTTCGAAAAATAATTAGTTACTTATCGGAAAAAACTTGTTTTCCTTTGTAATCAAAAATTTTTCTGAAATATTAATAATGATTACTTGTGTTGAATTTTATCTCATCTATAAGTTTAGCTCAATTTTATTTTGAGTTATTACTTATTCCAAGAATTGTTTGAATCATAAACTTATTTCTGATAATAAAAGTTCCAGTTTTATGCAATCGAGACATAAAGCTGTTTAGCTATTTCATATTTAAAGTATATTTTATGACATTGACTTGGTATAATTTAGAAATGGCCAAAAAAATAATGAAGGAAGAGATAATAAACCTAAATATTTCAAGTTAGAATGAGAAAAATACATGTGTGTGAAAATTTCTGATTGATAGATAAATTGACTAAATATAATTTTTTTTAATTATTAAAAGTAAAAATAGTTGTCATTAAAATATATTTGTTTTTATTTTAGCAAATTATGATAAACTGTTAAGAATTTTATTAATTGAAATATTTTTATTTCAAATTAATTGCATTTTATTTCACAAACACTCAAAACTAAATAAAATGTTTATGTCCATTTACAATAACTATATTTATTTAGTTTATTTTTAAAAATTAAATGTACTGGTTTTGTGTGAAAAAATTAATTCAATTAAATATAAAATTTAAATTTAATATTTTTTATATCTTAAATATTTAAAGAATTTTGTTTTTATATTAGTATTAAATTGTATTTTATTGATTTATGAAAAAAAGTTCAATAAAATTACATTTGTCCCAACATTTTCTGAACATTTTGGCCCAATTTTCGGATATATAAAACCTTTTTTTGCTTTGACCATCCCGGATTTAAAATATGATACAAGACACTAATTTATAACAAGCTATTATATCCTTATTTTTATAGGTTTTAATATATGACACTAAATGCAGGTATGATTACAACTAATGCGGTGAAACAATTATAATGTTTGACAACAAAAATATTTCAATTATAATAATTAGCAAAAGAAAAATTCTTAATTATGCCATAGAATACAGATTAACAACAACTTAAAAAATGCATTTCATTTATTTGTTGTTTGTTTGCATTATTTTGTATTATCTTATATTTATTTAATCTTCAGAATTATTAACCTTATTAAGTTATAAACAGTGACATTAAAAAAATTTATTTAGAGTAAGTAGTTTGTGCAACTTGAAATTTACTCAATAGGTGTACCTCAAAAATCTATATGAGCCAAATCCAAGAGTATTCGCAGAACTTTCCAATAATTTGGCAAAAGGTTATTTTCTAAATAATAAATTTTGTATTGATTTGCAACATTATGAATTATTTATTTATAAATGTAATTCTAAAAACTAATACTTTTATAAATTTTTTTTAATATTTATTAATTTAAAAGTTTGCAAATTCACTTGGGCATTTGAATAAAATTCTTTCGGTTTATAAATTTAAGCGCAGAATTAGATAAACATGTTCGAAATTAAACACTAAATAATATGTAAATGTCAAACACTTTTTAACTTTTATTTTAATTATTATTTTTTTTGTAATTATTTAATACAATCTATCCCGCTTATAACAAACAGGGGCTTAGAAAAAAATTAGATTAAGTTATAGCCGTATATAACAAATCCCAGTTATAATAAACGAATTTGGTAAAACCAAACTGTTTGTTATAAATGTGTTCCACTGTACAAAATTAAAAACTTACTTATTATCGGTATTTAATTTTAAGAAAACATTGTTTATCTAATGTATTTATGACCGATATATCGACTGTTCAATGTTTATATTAATTTATGGTTAAAGTGCAATGTTATTAAAAACAATTTATTATATAATTTATACAATTTTTTACTAATAAATTAAAATTATTTATACAATCTATCAAACATTTGTACTTATTATTGTGAATGAGAGATATCTAATTATCGATAACTTAACAATTAGTCATTATTTTATAATTATTAGTTATTACTAATAAATATTTAGTTATTAAATTAATATACAATAAAATATAAAATAAAAAAAGATAACAAAACTGATATGAGTTAAATTGGGTTACAATTTAAAATACAATGAAATTCTTAAGCTATTAAGCATTAAATTAAAAATTTTAAAGTAAACTAATCATACTGTTAACTGTACATGCAATTGAGACTTAATTTCAAATAATTGGTTATAAAATATTTATTTTAATTAAGCTATTAAAAAAGTTAGAATTTAAAATTTATAAAGCATTGACGAAAAAACTTTAAAATTTTTATAATAATTAATTTAATAAATTTAATTAAGCAAAACTTTTTATTGAAAGTGATTTAAAATGCTTTTAGCTAATTTTAAAATAATTTTTATTTTAAATTTAATTGTTTTTATTGACAAATTTTGATAAATAAGTTTATTAGTACTATATAATTAAGTTATAAAAAAAGAAATTAAATATTTTAAAAAATAAAATTAGTAATTTATATAAAAATTGTTCCATCCAGAACTAATTATAATTATATATAACGTAATAATCAAACAAATGTCTCATTCTCACTTAAGCTACAGCACAATAAGCAATAAAATTATTTTAATCTAAGAAATGTTTGATTGATTAAAATTAATTCAATTAATATAATATATCAGTTCCGTATATTTCAAATTAATGATATATTATTAAGTTAAATTTATTTTTATTTTATTTAGTTTGTTAAAAAAAATCTTGTATTCCAATAGTATTAATAACATTTAATTGCACTTTATTAAAATATTTAGTTTGATTGTATCCGGCTGATTGTCTATAAATATATTATTTGCATTTCTTAAAGTCATAGACTTTTGTAGTACTTATCGATAACAAAAAATATAAATATAATAAAACAAAAATTACTTACAAAACGTTTGATGTGTAAATAATATTGAATAAACTTGTCACTTTTCATTTTTGCAATTGCTCTAGCACACACTTTGAAAACCATTTATAAAATTAAAATAAATAAAGAGAAATTTTCATTTTAGACTAGAATTATAGCAATTTTAATAATCAAATGAATTAAACATAAGAAGTCAACAAAACAAAACAAATTGAACTAAATATTTGTCAAAATATACGTTGAATTAATTAGTAGATAAAAAATCGTTTATTCTTCTAAGCAATTATCGAAACGTCTGAGTCATACAAAAATTGGTATTTAATAGAGAAGATAGAACTGAAGGAAAATATAAGGGAAAAACAACACTTTGATAATAAATATATGATTAACAAAAATATTTAACGAGTATTGATACGACCGATAACTTCTAGTGAGAGAATTGGAGAATAACTTAGAGTTAAATAACATTCAAAACGTATAATAACAAGAATTGCAAACTTAAGGCGTTTTTTAATCACTTAAGGCATTAAACGTAATAATCAGGAGATAATTGTTCTGATAGTATGCTTTGGGCCACAAATTGTTTCATTTGCTGCACAAGCTTTATCTGCCGGTGCAGTGAAAATCTTTCCACTATCAGCACAAACACACAATTGATATATATTTGGATATAAATTCGGTTTATTTGTTTGGGTAGGTATTGCTGTTTGAAGATTCCTGAGCTGTATGTCCATCGACTCCAATGTTATCTACGGATCGGGTAATTAAAATATTTGTTATGCGAAACAACGTTAGCGTATGTTTAATGTAATGCCTATAATAACATACTTTTCCCTGTTTTGACTTCAACCGTAAATCTTTCAAACACATGGCTGACAGATCTCCGAGCCTTGACTCCATTGCTATACTTATCGGCGCTCTAATACCGATCCTCCGTTCCGGTGCTATTAGTTTGAGGTCTGAATGTGCGTTCGCTTGAATTAATGGCGTCTGAATTGATCGCGAAAATCGCAATCCACTCAAGTCTGTCACCGAATACATTCAAATTCATTAATTTATATCAAATTTAAATTTTAAAAAACTTTAAAATATTTCTTAAAATTAATGTAAAACAAATCGAAAAAACTTAAAAAAAATCACAAACTGTCGACTTGAAGAGTGTCGGCAGAAATGGTTACTTTGTGTTCATCGACACCGAACAACAACTGGCCGTCTCTGCCATTAATACGGAAGTCATTAGATATTGCCCTTAATCTTGAATTTCCGATTGATATTTTGTTCTGAACTCTTCCGTCAGAACTGCTTTTGGCGATTAGCGTTAAATTGTCTTCAGATACGAGTCTCAAACTCTGGCCCTAAAGGTTCGAACAAAAAATAATTTTTTTAAATTTTAATATAAAATGATATTTTCAATGAATAAGTTATCGAACCTTAATCTTGATAATCGATATAAATATTAAATAATTTGTTTATTTGTTTCCTTATCGAAAAAGAAAATTTAATAAATTTCTAATTTTTAGTCAAAACAATTTCTGTACTAATTATAAAATAGAGACAAATAGTAAATCATTTTTTAAATCAATTAATTAAAATTAATGATAACTTTTTTTCATTAATTATGTGCAAGAATAAATTAGTATTAGAATTGAAATTAATCTAAATTCTAAATAATGAGTTCAATAGTGTTTATATAATTGTGGAGAAATTTTTATCACAACCGACACTCATATTTAATTAGCGAAAATAGGCATAAATTAGATATATTTTTTCAAACATAATGTTATTGAATGCAAATTCTTAATAATGACATTACTTTAATGACTTTGGATTTTTAAGACAAGAAAAACATTAATTATTTGTTGAAATTGAATACTTTTCTGGAACTGATAGAAGTTGCGAATAAGTGGTCGTCAATAAAGGCATTGCCATTGAGTGCTATGCCATCGGAATCTACTTTCATATTCGCCAAACCGTACTAAACATAAAGTGAAAACAAAATTAGTAAGTGCAACATAGTTGATTTATCAAAATATGCTAATTGCAATTAGCAAACAGCAATACCATGGAGAAATTTAAGACAGATATGATCCAAAGGGTTAGGGCGGCGTTGAGGACAACAAAAGCTGCGATTAGAATGATTAGAATATAGAGAAACTTCTTCCTCCAGCCATATATTCCAATTTTGCACTCGTGGTCAACGATATATTGGTCCGAATATTGCGATTGTCTGTTGAAGAGTCGAGTCCAGTAATTGAGCTCATCTGTTGACAGCGATTGCCTATTCGGTTGAATTTGTTTTGAAATTCTGTTCTTCTTTGCCATCACTTACTTCTTATGATTTATTAACTTAGAAATAAAGTGACAGAACTATAACTATACGCTATTGCAAGTCATAGAAATGACTTGAATTCAAAGCAATAGCAATATGTTTTGGGAGAGAGAGGGAGGGAGGGAGAGAGAGCGAGAGAGAGAGAAAGAGAGGGAGGGAGAGAGAGAGAGATGTGGCCAACTCTAACCCTTCATTCAAGAATCGATATTAACATTTATTGAACCGATATGTGATGAGTCTTATGACTATACAAAAACTCATTTCAAATTAGAGCCAAACTTTTGGTAAACAAAAAGTCTTCGAAACATAATCTAAACACTCGAACGAAAAGATTTAATTAAAAAACTCGTTTTGTGTGAAATATTGCAATTGTGATGTAAGAATGTTATGCTCGGTTAATTTAAGGCAATTTATGAATTGTATCATAATTAATTTCCGTAACAAATTTTATTTGTTTAAAAATTAAATTAAATTAATTTAAAATTACAACTACAATTTAACATTGTCTAACTAACTTCAACAGATCTTAAACGCAATTTATTTGTTAAAATTCAAGTTCTTTCTGAACAGAAAAAAAGAATTTTAACTATTTAGCTTGTTAAAAATTCTATTAATATTACCAAATATTGCAAACTACTTATTATATTAAAATAAATAATTAGTTCAGATTTCAATACTTTGAGAGAAAAGAGTGAATTACAAATAAATCAAACTTTTCAACCGCTTTGTAGTTTGTAATCGCAAACATAACTTATATTCTTTCATCTATTTATAGAAAACAAGTTTAAAATTCTATTCATTTTTAATGATTAATAGAAAATAAAATATAAAAATCACAATTTTTGTTTGTTTAACTAGGCATTAAAAAGATTTGAATCAGAATTTAAGCAACTTAAAATTTTTATAATAAGTCTTTAAAATATTGTTAGAAAAGGTTTTAGTCGTTTATGACTACCAATAATCAGTAGTTTATGTATGAAACTGATGACAACTATCGGAATTGGCGGTAGAGTTAAGAACAAATAGCATAACATAAAAGAGTAATTATTAGCCGATCTGTTTAACCATATAAATGGCCATAAATTTATGATAACTCAATATAAGCTCATCAGTCATAATAGAGAAGCGCTAGCAATGGGGAAGACATTTAGGAATTTTCTGTTCTATATGCTTATGAAAGGCTAACTCAATACAGCATTTATTTTATCACTAACTTAGTGAAGGTTTCGTATGAATTTGTCAAACATGAAAATCCTATTAGCTTTTTGGATATATACTGTACTGACTTCGACATTAAATTCTGTTCAAATCATAGATTATTATTCTCTAAGTTATTAATGTTTTGAATAAAATTTGAAAAAAATTGTAATCTCAGACTTTATTTGAATATTTATAACCAAAAAATTTTAAATAAGATTAACTTTACAAATAATTTACAATTGAAGTCAAAGTTTATATCAAATGTCTTATATCAAGGATCAGAAAAAAATAGTGAATAAAAACTTAAAATGAGTGAAATATTGTGTTTCGGAACTGTTTTTAGAGTTGATATTATTGCGAGAGATATATCGAGCGCTTGAAATAGACTGTATGTAAAAACTTGTGGAAAATCAAAATAAATTGATGCATAGCTCACTCACTCTCCATCTGCCTGTGCCGGTCTGGCTGGTCAACAGACACAATGCACGCTATTATTGGATTTGTATTCAAAGACGCGTTCATCCATTTACAGATATATCATCCCAGGTCTGAATGGTCTGAATCATATTACAGGCCCAACAAAGTCTCCAAGTCTTCTCACTTTCTCTTCTCTGCTAATAAAGATTGATCACCGAATCGAATAGATTGAACGCACAGTAAGACTATGCTCACTATGTAAGGCAATGTACGGCAATGTACGGCAATATATGGCAATCTATGGCCATATTTAGACGCAATCGGAGCGATGGCCGCAACTACTGTTCAACTAAATGTCAATGAATTTTAGGCACACATACTGTACACACATTTCTCGACCTCATCAGTGATCAACTCATACGCCTTTTGACGATAATTACCACAAGTTTTATACTTTTACTATTAGTGGAGAACAACTGTAATATGAATTAATGTCAATTTTATAGATTAGGATAATATACGACTCCTGTATATAAGTTAACGGATTAGATGTGGGATATGTTGGCAGTATAAAAATGATCCAGACGTGTATGGCATACGAGACTCGAGCAAAAAGTTCTTTGTTTGGCACTGAGCTGTCACTCTGATCGTGAAATATCTGTATAAAATGTTTTTCTCTTAAGAGTAGAAAATTTTTTATTCTATGAAAAAATAGACTTCGAGTAAAGCAAAGAGTATTGAACGAACTTTTTGACTCAAAAATCAAACACAGATTTCATATATTAGATGTAATCATCGAATTGAGTCACAATTTATATAACTTTCAAATAAATGTATATTTTATACAACAAGTTATTCGATTGGCTTTCGGGAAAACGTATGGAAAAAATAGCTATTATTCTGTTGTTATGTAAGTGCGAGAGTAGTGAAGAATTGGTAATTCAATGTTTTATCAAATGCTTTATGTGTTATCCGGAGGCAAATTAGATAAACATAGCGTTCGAGAGTCTGGGTTTATGTATTGTTGCCAACGATGTTCTCTTAAGTTAGGTTTTCTACATTCAATTTCTCGTTTACTCCAACTCTAACTATGAGTACGACTATGAGTACGACTACGACTATGATATCAATTTGAATAATACACACAAAATGATAGCACACTTCAGACGTACAAACTTTAATAGAAAAGGTATGACTTGAGGGCCAACACATTAAACAAATATTTGCATTCGAGTTAAGAGTTTGTTTCATATGAGACTTTGATCGAAAAATTCATTCAAATTCCTTATAATTATTTGCTATCATAGTTCAGTCATTTAATTAGTATTTAATATTAGTAATTATATTCAAAAAATATTCTTTTCATTAATTCTATGCTATTTCTACATTTATGTAATAGTTATGACCGGAAATTAAATACTATTCAACACAAATATTAAGGTTTATATTGTACTGTCAAGAAATAACCGAATGCACTTAGCTGGACAATTTAATGTCTCGACAGATTAATATATATATATATATTCTAAATCAAACTAATGCCATTTTATTCTTGATCAATGTTTTATATATGGATAGATTTTGTATTGCAGAATCTTGGTAATTGCTTTAAACTATGTATAAAATATTTTTCTTGAATGAAAACTCAATTAATTTTTTGTTTAAATTGAATTTTAAATTGTTTACATAAACCTGTAACAAAATATGCGTTCTACAATTTTTATACACAAATATTAAACTTGTTAAATTAAAATAATATTAAGAAAAGCTGTCATAACCTTAGACACAACAGAAACAAACCTTTAAAAGTCATCTCATATATACTTTGTAGCAATAAGATAGCGAACAGTAGTTTGATATATAAAACCAGAGCTGAATAAGTATCAAATGTATAGCTACTCTAACAGCGTATAACTGATACGAATAGATCTGAGTTTAGCGATTCATCTCATTCTGAGAACAATTTCCTGATTTGTGGACCCATTCACTGATTGTCCGAATTAGACATACATTCGCCAAAGCAGTGCAAACGTCGTATTCTCAGCGGAGAGATAGAGAATACATCAAATGTAAGACTCAATGCAATTGAATGTGTGGTACGCCTGAAGACCTGTACTGAAACATACTTCACATTCACATTGGATTCTGGACACAAACACATATAGACATACCGTATATACCGTATACGCGCTCTTATTCTTCTCATTCCTATTATTAAGGCACTGGCAGTATGAAAGGCACTGGCATTTGTATACATGTATAGTACATTAGAATGAGATTCTCTCTTCGATTCCTTTATTAGGCCAACAATGTCTTCAACTAATTTACTAAATTAGATCTAGGCACATAAGACATCGGGTCAAACAAAGGGCATATTTTTAGCTAATACTCAAACAATATTCTCTTCAAATTTAACATTCATTTGCTGTTCTGTTTGTATAAGTTTGACAAAACACTGGATCTTAACTAACAATTCCATTACTCTAGCATTGGCTCTAATCTAATATTAGAACAGAATTAGATGTTTTAAATAACTAAAGCTATCTATAGCTCACCAATCAATTTGTTATAAACTGTTTACGTTTATTCGGTTTATTTATTTCACTTTTAGTGATTTCAATCAAGATTTTTATTCTCAGTTTATTTTTTCAAAATATAATACTTTGATATTTAATAAATATATGTTTTCAACCTTTTTTTTTTGTTGCTTTGTTTAATTAACTTGTAAACGAATTGAGTGTTAAAATACACTTAAATAATAATTTTAGTAAAGTATCCGATCATTCGTATCGACCAGTTTGGTATTTGTAACTTGGTTAATATCATTCACCAGAATATATCACAATTTCTCAAATTATATACTTATAAACTAAAATAAAACTATTTGTGAATAAATATTAGAAATAATATTAGCACTAGTTATCTATTTGATATAATATTAACCTGATAAAAAATATATTGGATATTTATTATAAAATATGTTAACATTGGGAAATTATCAAAATTAAAATTGCTAAAATTGTTAAAATTTAATTGATAGGGATGATTAAGTTTTATATAAATTTAATAAGCTTGGTTTCACTTTTAATTGATACAAAGCTTTTATTGACAATAACAAACTTTATATTAACCATTATTTTTTAACAATAGGGTTTATGTCAATGAGTTTTGATTTTAGTTGGTTGATAGGATTGATTAGTTGATATCAACAGTTATTGATACAAATGATCGGGAACTGTATTTGTTGATCAGAAACTATAAATTGTTTCTATTTATAGCAATCATTACTTTAAAACTCAAATACTTTTTTAGTCAAATTCAAGAAAACCAATAAAACAAAGCAATGCTCTAAATATTTTACTCTTTCCTTCAATTCATATCTCATTTTAGACTATTTGAATGGCATATCAATGATGGATCGATTTTGAAAACATTTGAAATATATTATTCTTTTCTATTCGAATAATAGACCAACTGATCCAATGCTGAAGAAATGATATAAAGCAGAAAATAAATGATACATCACTTCAATAAATGGATATAAAAAATTCTGTTTCTTTCCTTAGCATTAAATTTGGATAAAAGACAAAATAATCAGAAATGCATTAATTCCAGTGTTTTGTTGTCAATATTCATTCAAATTTCTTTAACAATGAGAATAATATTAAATATTTTCATCTCTGAAAACATCAAAATTTCATTTCATATTATTAATACCAATTTATTTTATATCATAAAACGGGTTTCGGCGTATGTCCTGCTTAGCACTTGTTGCCCGGGAACCCAAGGCATAGGGCATAAGGCTCTTTGTGACCGCATTTGCATTTTCATGTCGTGCCGGCGCTTATGCACGCTCTCGATGAACACTACTGATGGATATTAATCTGTTTTTAATTAAAATACTTTAACTATAGAGTCTGTAGTATAATATAATAATATATTAATACTTTATTGAACTAACCTGCTATGTTTGTCGGCAAAAATTTTTGTTAAAGCTTTAGTATTGAAATTATTCAAATAGCAAATATATTAATAAAATTGGTAAATTCTGGCTAATTATGTTGAATTATATAATTTTCTTCAGTTATAATATAAAAATTTACATATTAGTGTTAAATAAATATGTATTTAGCTTGCTATATGTAATAGTTTATTACTAATAAACAAAAAGGTAAATAATATTTTGTTAAACTAGCCTTGCAATATAATGCAAGAAAAATGAAGTACTTGCATGTTTATACATTAAAAAATAAATATGAATCAAAAATTAATTTATTTAAATAAAAAAATATTACCGGTAACTTATTTTAAATTAGTTAACTTACAATCAATATATAAAATACTTTATAAAGAAAATCTTTAATTTATAAAAATACTAAATGTTGCAAGAATGTATTTAGCAACCAAATAATTAAATAATTAAATGCTGTCAATTTGTAATTTACAAAACTTGTAATTATATTTTGACTAATCAATGAAAAGATTGACTTCCGGAAAATCATTGTTTTATATTAAGTCATTTAACAATTGATTAACTGATTATTTATATCTATTAATTAAAGTTAAACAAAATTAGATTATGGATCGAATCTTCAAATAAAAGCAACTTAAAACTAAAAACACTTTTTTCTTCAGCTGTCTCTCATGAAGTCCCGGCCCTTAAATATATTTTAGTTTTATTAATTCAATCAGGCTCAAAACTACACTCTTGGAATTAAACAACTTTAGTACTTGTAAACCGCAAAATTATTTGAATATTCAAAAACATGTAATATCAGTATTATTTTTAAAAATAATAATTATTAAATGTATGTTTAATTTAATTAAAATTATTACAATAAAAAATATAATAAATAATATAAATATTTCACATAATTCTAAACTGTAAAATAAATACATTAATTTAATTAATAAACTATGACTGTATTATGTATTGTATAACAATTTATATATAATTTGGCAATTTATTTAATTTAATCTAAGATCAAAAACAAAACTAGAGAAAGAATTTTAATTATTACAAGAAGTGCGACAAATATTACGGAATTAAGATAAGAAAAAGTTAAAACATGCGTATTAAAAAAAATTTCTAATTTAATTTGCCCTTGGGTTTTTAACCAAAATTGTTTTAATTTATTTGAATCACTCTAATTTCTCAATCTCTGTTACATTAATAATAATACCTTTTGTAATTTTTTGGTCAGACTTAATTAAATTAAACTTCTAATATTCTTTATATTATATTTAAATTTTAATTAAACGATTTATGATAATTTATTAGTTTAATTAGTTAAACTGTAAAAATTATAATTTTTTTTATCAATTTCTGTAAAATCAATTGTTTCTGAAACTGTATAATAAGTCGAAATGAGACAAATGTCTTAAGAAGTCATCACTCATTCTATTAATTTGCCGAATACTAAGTGACAAAACATTGCGATTGGAATTGATTTGAACCGAACAAAAGGTACGCTTTTTGTGTCAAACTGACAAATCAAAGCCAATAACAGTCGGCAAAGACTTGCAAAAAAGTTAATGGCGAAAATGTTGGCACAAATCTGATTAACAAAACTAAATCAGTTATTCGATTGAAGGCAATGAACATTAAATATATTTTGATATAAATAAAACACAAGTTTATGAGCCTATGAGTGCATTCCATTAATCTATTAGTCTTTCATAGTCTGAGAAATTAGGTTCGGTATAAAACAATTGGATTAAGAAATGGAATTTTTTAATGTTTACTTCAATAAAAACAAACAATTTTTCTCTGTTAAGAAAACATATAATTAATTCTTTCTGATCTATAGACATAATATTTTAGTCTATAAATAAATCATTAATAGATTTTTTCAATAATCATTAAACAAACATAATAAACTTATTTGGATTTTAAAGCAAAATAACCAAGCTTTAAATAGAAACTAATCTAAGTTTATTCTGAAGATTTATTAATAAGTTAAAGTGAACAAGCAATATATCATTTGTTTAAACAATTTATAGTATATTTCATTTATTTAGTTTATTATTATAGCTTGAAAATTTAAACTGAACAAACTAAAATAAGATTTAATTAAAAGCATATTTTCTTTAGTTAAAAAATTGTTGAAATTGTTCAGATACAATCTATTAAAACTATAACTATTGACGAATATTATTGGAATTTTTGGCTGATTCCCCTTTCTCAATTTCTGTCAAAAAACTAGAGATGAGTTTAAAGTGTTACTCTAAAAATATCTTGCTAAATAAAAAAAATTTAATTTAAAACAAATTAATTTTTTTTTGTAAATAACACGGGTTTTTAATTTTAAATTATTAGCATGCTTTATCAATTGATAACATTTCCCGTGGTTAGTTATGGTTGTAAAAGACGATATAAGTTACTAAATTCTACTTTAAAACAATTTTCAGCAAGATAATTGTTTTTGGATTTAAAATTACAAATGAAAATATAATTAAAATTTAATTGTTTGGTTTAAGCAAAATTATACATTAAAAATTAATTTATTTAATTTACTAATATAATTGGTTTAAAATTCATTAGTAAAAATAACTACAAATTGATTTCAATATTTAAACATGCTTCATTAAATAACTAAAATTTAAAAACTCTTAATAAAAGTTATTTCCATTTAAAGAAAAAGAAAGTCGTTTTGAAGAGTCGTTTATGTGCTCTCAGTTCGCAAATGTAATGAAAAAATGACTAAAAGACCAAAAAATCAGTTGTAGTTTAGAATCTTTAAAAAAGTACTGAATCGACATGTATTCACAAATTGAGTTCTCTCTCCTCACTCTTTCCTTCCATTCCCTTTCTCTCCTCTCCCCTCCCGTCCCTCCCTATGCGTTGGCTAACAATGATGTGGAATGAATACAAATATAGTTCGTTATGCCATAAGACAGTGCACTTACATCTTCGGCATTCATACAAATTCTTTTTTTAGACAACGGAATGGGAGAACACTTTTATATAATATACAGTCAATGCGTATTGCATTCAACACATACTTCAATCTGAACTCAATTCTTAAAAATATTTGATTTTTTGTTCAAATAGAGACTTACTTTTACTTAAAATAGTGAAACTTAAAGTACTTTACAGTACATCTGATAACACAAATCAATACTGAATTAGAATATTATTTATTAGCCAAAAGTCCGCATCACTGATGAGATATAATATGCGTTTTCAAGAAATTGTCGTCATTTGCATTGGGAGTCCAAATAAATTAAAACTAAACGACATATAATAAAAACATCATTAAAATTGTTTTTAATTATAGACAATATAATAGCTTTCGTATTGGTAATAGTGGCGCAAAAATTAATATGAAATTTGCATTTTATAGTCGACTCATTAAATGCATGCACTCTTGCTATTAGTTTTGAACAGAAACTCAAATTTGCAAAAATGAATGAACACAGAAGTTCATGAAAAGCAAATTTTAAGGCGTTTGCGATCGCATTAGTATATAATAATAGTGCAAAATCTGATGAGAGATGTTATGTGATGCAGAGCACAGGCATGCTCGCAAATAGGCTCATCTCGATATTCTAATCCACATGTTATTTAAGAGCCGTTCAGAAACTTTGAGCCAAATTCTTATTTTTATTGCCTTTTTCCAATGTCTTAATTTGGGAGATGGCCAAGCTACATTTGGCTGACTAGTGAGAAAAGTAAAATATAACAATTTTCTATAGCTGTGAGCTGGGTAAAAATAATGTTTTAAAATATCAATTTTTTAAATTTATAATATCTTTGCCAAAGTAATAGAAAGTAAACTGAGAAAGTTGAGTTTTTGGATTTAGCCACTCCTTGGCCATCTTAGTCTTAATTTAGTTCAAACAGCACTCTCTCACACAAATTGTCTGACAGTGTCTTGCAGTGACAGTGTTCTAAGACTCTCCTGTCTTTCCTCCGGTGCTCTTATCACTTGTTGTGATGTACTCATTGTTTTGCATTTGCATCGCATGACTGAAACACATTTGTATTGTAAATAGTTGTGATATAAAATGCAAATTTGACGAAAGGAAAGTCTTTTTTAGTCTTAGAATTGATGTTTTTATTTAGGGATAACTTTGAGTATTAAATAGAGAGTATAGCAGAAATTTATTAGAATATTCTTAATGTAAACATATGGTTCTATTTGATCATAAAATTGTTTACATTTATGATTGGGCTTAAATTTATTATTGATTTAAAACTAAATGATGTTATTTGTAAAGTTGTAATTAATATAAATATTCTGACATTCAATTAACTAATTCTTTAAGTTTTATATAATATTTATGAATTTAAATTATATTCTTCAAATTTTACATTTAAAATATTCAAGTGATAATTTGGATTTAAATAAAATTAATTATAAGTTTTAAAGCAAATAAATATTAAACAATTTAAATAAAACAATAAGTTTCATATTTTTCATTAACTTATAAAATATTTATTTAGTTATTAATTAGAAACAAATTTTATAAGTTTAAACAAATAATAAACTTTCAATTAATGCATAATTTTTAAATTAATTATTTGTTATTTAAAAAAATGTCCTAGATAAAATTGATGGAGCAAGATAAAAAGCATTAAATAAATCAAATGTCAAAATAATATTCCAATAATTTGAAAATAAAACTTTTATCGAAAGAGTGATTATTTCGTTTGAATTGATTTGTGGCCAAAAAATTGAATTCCTGTATAACCTCAACAATACTGATGGCACAGTCATCATATTTGTCATCGCAGCTCACTTTGCCATCTCTTCCATGTTTTGCAGGCATTTGATAGTGAGATAAGACTTTTGATTCAGATTTTCTTATCGATGAGTCACTGGTTTTGTGCGGAAATATAGATCGAAAAAGTTTACCCAAATATCCATAATTTTGAGGCCTTCTGTGTGCGTCACAAATACACCATTTAATGCATTCCTGGAATCTCTTGGCCGGAAAATGTGGCAAATCTTCAATTGATTCGTGCATTGAATGTATGATATTTGTGGACAAAACGCCGAACTGTTTCTCTAGTGTTTTGAATATTGAATCTCTTTCTCCTAATTCGAGTTTACGGCCGAAAACGTGTTTAGAAAAGTCGTCCATTTGGTCGACCATTAAATTATTCATAGATTTTATATTTATTGCTCTTTCAAAACTACGGCCACTTTCCGGGAATATAACCGGAGAATACAATGCAATTCCCAATAGTATCAAACCAGCTAGAACTATTGAATAACCTACCGGTGCCACAAACATGCAAAATTATTTAATCACTTAATTAAAAAAGTTAAATTTTAATAGATTTTTAATATTTTAAAACTAACATATTAATATTAATATTTGGAAAACACTAACCAATATTCAAAGTGGTAATAGAGTTCTGGGAGTGAACACCCCTTCCTCGGCCGGGAAGTGTAATCGTAAAGAGCGGTATATTCAGTGCAAACGATGAGTTGTAGTATCGGTCGACATATATCGAGTCCTTGTATTCCTTGTACAGATCAATTGCATCTTGGTCCATTCGACCCGTAAAAGCAGACGATGTCTTCGTATTTGTGGTCGAGAAGTCATATTCATAAATACTTTTAACTCGTTTTGTAGACTTATTCGCCAATATTTGAACGATAAATAAAACGAGAAAATTAGTCAAAATTAAAATTGTTATCGGATTTGAGAACTTTAATAATAAAATATTCATGATTGACACAGAATTTTAATTTTTGCACTGTATAAAAATATTTTGAACTATAAATAGTTTTAAAAATATAATTTGATAGAAAGTAAAACTGAAATAATCACGAAAAACAAAGAAAGTGTTTGAGTTTTCCGGAATTTACGAAAAGTAATTTGGATTTGAATGCCATTAACCTCTGTTTGGAATTTATTTTGGATTTGAATAGCTTTAGAGTAAAAGTTTATAAAGATTTAGAGACAGTATTTTGAAAATCAATAAATAATCTCTTGGGTTCACAATAAACAAAATAGAAGAACAAATCAAAACATTATTTTAAATTTGAATAAAAAGATGTATCAAAACGATAAACGTTATGAAAATAAATTAATTTTTGTCCAAAACTTAGCTTTTTATTTGTTTTCGATAATCATTTAGAATCAAAGATACAATTGCTTTGAAACTGATTTCTCTGTATGTTTAGCTAATTTAAACAAATCTGATAAAAATTTATAATAATTTATCATACTTTTTTAGTTTTACAAGCTCTTTTGTTGTTTGAATATAAACTTTAAGTTTATAAGAGCTAAGAAATATAAAAGTAGAAAAAATTCTAAGCTTTAAATCAGCAAATCTTTAACTTAAAAGAAATACTTGAAATCGTAGTGACTCTCGAGTGGATTCACTTGTTATAGGATTTCTGAGTTCTATAAAAATAAATAACTTTTTGTGAATAAAAGCGAATAAAATGCTAAACAAATATTCTATAGTTATTAAAAAATAAAATATATAAAAGTATATAAAGCTTTTATCAAATTATAATCTCATCTAATAAGTGTAGTCTTGGTAAAAACAATTGCTTAATATATATATATAATTATTTATTAAACTAAATTTAAAAATAGATTTTATATTTTAAGCAAGAAATTTTTGATTAAATTTTTATTCGTGTTAAATCTGAGACAAATTTAATTATTTGTTTGTAGACAATAATAATTTACAGTATAATAAATAAGTAATCTTTTATCAGCTTTAATAATTAACAAGTAAATTTAAAAAAAATAAAAATATTTTCAAAATACGTGAACGCATTATAAGTCCGATAATATCTTTTCTAACTTTAAGCTTATTATTCTTTAATACAATAGACGAACGTTTGCTTCGATTTTCTGTTTTTTTATATTTTGAAACAAATTGATATTAAATTTTGTAGGAATTGAAAGAGAATTTTAAAACAAAGAAAAATGATTGACTTTACGATATTTTCAAACACTCGTATATACTGTATATATGTTTAAAAATTTACACAATATATCTATTAATGGAAATAAAGAAAATTGAAAAATATATTTAGATATTTCTATGCAGTAGTACGAGAATAGAAAAGAAACTCGATAAGTTTGGTTCAAATATTTTATTAAAGTTGTAAGTTTTTAAAAAACAATTTTAAATCAATTTTTTGTCAAGTTAATTTTTTGTTAGAATAAAAACTTGATTTAAATCAATTTTAAGTTTAATTTATTTTATCTATGAATTAACTTTTGATGCCCTTGGCGGTTTAAATAATAATTACTATTTTTAAAAGACATTTCTTAACATGCAAAATAAATGTTTATTTTATGTCCTCCAATGGGGGCGTTTAGAAAGGTTTTATTTAAATATTTTAATTACTTATAATTAAAAAGCGTCGTTTAGTGAGGATGGGGATTTTAGCTGAAATTTCACTAAAATTAGTAAAATTATTATTC
>JAQFXP010001103.1:0-21703 GCA_034693685.1 Belba bartosi
TGTTTCAATCGAATAATGAGTGAAATGTATAGTAAAGAGAGTTTCGAGAGATTTGGTGACGACTTATGCGAAGAAGTCTTAAGTTATCTCAGATTTGAAGACAAGTTTAGGTTTGAATGTCTGTCCAAACAGTGGAAGAGATGTGTATTTGAAAGACAATACGAATTAATATTCGATACGAAATTGTTTAACAAAATTAAGTGTTATAACTGTAAAACTAATTTACATATATTTGGCTCAATTCTTATAAGATGTTATAATATTAATTCAATTTTCATTAATTTAATTGATATTTATTATTATGAAAATCTAAGTTCCGAAGAATTATTTGAACTAATAATCAAATATTGTTTGAATTTAACTGAAATTAAGATGAATTTTATAGAATTAAATAACAAAATAATTAATGATTTATTTGAAAAGTTTGGCCAAAACTTAAAATCAATTTCATTCAGTAATATTACATACAATAAAAAAATATCTTGGTCAGATTTTTCTGATACCGGCGCCACAAATCTCCATTTGTCAGACGTTTTAAATGAAGAAAAAATGATTTTAATGAATAAATTGTCAAAAATAATGATTAATTTCATTGATAAAGACGTAAAAACATTTGAATTATTTGTTAAACACTATAAATATAGTTTTAAAAGTATTTTAATAGAATTCGATCAATATTTAACACAAAATGCATTTAATATTCTAATGAATGGATTGTCAGAAATGTCGCAATTAATTGATTTAAAATTGACTTCAGATATAAATTCGCGTTCATATGAATTAACTAAAAATACTCTAATGAACAGTTTGTTTGTCAGACAATTGGCACAAATTGGGCTTAAATCGAAATATATTAAACGTCTTTCGATTGATTGGAAAACTGATAATCAATTATCGGATGAATTAATTTCAGAAATATTTGAATCAATTAATCAAAACTTTAAACGTTTAAGACGTTTGGAATTAGAATTAACCGCTTCAGAAAAGTTTGAACTATTAAGTCAATCATTTATTGAATTAACAGAATTAACGCATTTATCGATAAATCTCAGAAATTATATAATAAAAGACTTATTTTTTCTAAATATCGACAAAATATTACCAAATCTTCAATATATATCAATTCATAAATCAAATATAACAGACATTGGATTGAATTCATTGCAAAGACTATTAAAACTAAAGATTTTAAAAATTTATAATTTCAGACAATCAAGTGATTTATGTATTTCCCAACTAATGACTAAATGCAGGAAAATCCGAAAATTTATTAATAGAGTCAATACTCCCTTTCTTGAGCAAAGTGTTCGAGGCAAATCTCTCCTATTTAGAGAGATTGTTCAAGTTAGTGAACATTAAAAATATCAGTTATAATAAGCATGTTCTATTTTGTCTTACTTTATAAATTTTATGTATTCTTTATTTATAATCATGAATAAATTATTAAATTCAATAAAACAAACAATAAACTAAAATATAGTTAATAATGTTTCAAGATATAAATTCTTGTCTCATTTATTGTCTTATACACTTGGTGTATAAAATAAAGCATTTATTAAATCAAATAAGATATTACAAATTTAATAAGACAAATCAGGATTATAAAACAAAATAAAACTGATTAGTTGATATATAAATCCTAGGCTATTCCGGTGACTGTCAAGATGGCAGACATGGCGACTATAGCTACGTTTTGTTAACGAAAAGTTTATTAATAAATTTATCAAAAGTTAATTTTAAATATGCTAAAGTTGAACATGTTAATGTAGAATATTGTAATTAACATATTTGACATTAAGATATTTGTTATATTTATTAATAAAGTTTTTGTAAACAAAAATTAGCTATACTCGCCATGCACTTCAATCTAAAGTGCCTCCATAATAGCTACGGATTCACATGTCTGCTGTTTAGATACAAAATTTTGTCACAATGCAATAATGTTTATTAAATTAGATAAAATAATTTTGAAACAATTTAAAAAGTATATAACAATAAACGCTATAATTTCTAATCTGTCCAATTTTTAAAACACGCTTGAGTGCTTCTTTTTGCATAACCGGGGGTTTTAAACTATTCAGGGATCGTCACTTGATCGTATGTTAACTCTGGATAGCGGTCACAGTTTTAATAGAACACACCTGAACGTCCGTATATGTAGTTTGTGGCTAAACCGGTCATACGCTACCAAATAACAGCGCTTGGTAAACAGCCCGTGGTTGTCTTGCTTCCAAACCCTATTAAAATATTAAAAGAATAATTAGTTCGGACGGGGTTTGAACCCACTACCTCGTTGTTAAATCATACTTAACTGCAGTCAGACGCCTTGTACCAATGCGACAACCTATCAGGTAATGTGTTGAATTTGGCTATATTATTTGAAAAATAATTTCCAAGTTAGAAAATTAAAATGAATTTTGCCTGTTTTCTTTTATGTTTTTAACTGGATAGAAATACATTTATCTATTTTATCTAAACATGGATAACGATTAAATTGTAATTGAGAATACACATTTTTTTGTATTGTAAAGTACAACTTATAATTTATTTTGTAATTATAGTTACTATTAGTCTGTTTATTATACTTACTATATGTTTTAATTGCACAAGTTTAATTGTTAAATATGTAAGTAAAATATAAATTTGACAACCATATTTTTTAAGCAATAATCGCATCATTTTATAAATTGGATGTAAATGTCAATTGACTCATAGAATCAATAAATATAGAGATAAATATTTATAAACTGTCATTCTACAGTACATATCAAAATTGTTAATATTTACTTTAGGATTGACTGGAATTATATCAATATTAATAAATTAATTCTAATTAAATGAGTTGTTAATGATTAACGATTTTGATTAAATCTCTAAAATTTTATTTTTAATAATTTAATTTTGTTTATTTCTATTACAGTATATGCTAGTATAATTAATTAATTTGCATTAGATTTTGAATTTATCTTAAATCAATGCAAATCAATTTAATAGTAAATGTTTTTAAAAAATTTTAAAATAATTAATTAATAAAATTGTTTAGATTTATTTTTGTCAATTAATATAGCGATAAATTTATTTGTTTTAATTAATTTATATTTTTAATAAAATGCATTTAAAATTTGTTTTGGTTGTTTGGGTCCTCTCTTTTTTAATATAATTGTGTTAATATTTAAAGTCTTTAGTTTTATATTATTATTTGTAATATTTTGATAATAAATATTGATTTTTTGAAACAAAATGAGACAAATCCTTGAAAATAGTAACATATTGAAACCAAACCATAGGCTGAGAATCGATGAGTTGAGACACAAATACTCTTCGAAATACATTTTTGGGTATATTTCGTATATAGCGGTCGGATATGTTAGGAATTCAAACGTCATTTTAAATGAATTTTTTCTCTTATGATACGTAATATCCTTATCGATATCGACTACATAATACTCTCTATAACACTCGATTTTATATCTGCATAAATTGCTGCATTTTTCAATAATATTTATGTTTAATTTATCAATTCCTTTTTCAAATTTTAGTGTCCTGTTAGAATAAATTAATTAAATTTTTAATATTTTTTAATTTTATTTATAAATAAAAATTTGCATAAAATAAAAATTTTTTGCATTTATTATTGTAAATACATAAAAACGGATTTAAAAAACATTATAATATGAATTGTTTCACAACTACCCATTAATGAATAGAAACTATTTCTCAACAAATGTGAGTTTGTACGAGTAAGATAAAATCCGCATTACTGTTCCAATTAGAAGTAATTTTGAAGTTATTAGCGCTCAAGTTAAATTATATATATATATATATATTGATCAATTAAAGCGACACATTACTTATGTATCATTACTACTGTATTATATAACCGAGTTCTTACATTTAGCACAACTTTTATTTAAAATTTTAAGCGCAAAATCTAAAACATTTAACATGTGTAGGTGTGTACGAGTAAATTGAAGTTCGCATTACTGCCCTTTTAAGGAATAATTTTGAAGTTATTAGCGCTTAAGTTAAATTATATATATATTGATCAATTAAAGCGACACATTACTAATGTACAGTATCATTACTAGACAGCACTAAAAATATGTATAATTTAACTTGAGCTCAAATATAACTAATTTATTTTAAAATGATTAATTACAGATGTAGTTATGCGGATATCAATTCACTCGTACACTATAACAAATAATTTATATATTTCAAGTTTTATTAATTTGTGAATAACAATAGTTTTAAATATTAGTAATGACATTTTTTACATTTTATCATTATATGAAAATACAATTATTTTAGTTTTAAAAAATTAAAAAAAAATTCGAAATTATTATTAAATTAAAAATTAATTAAACTTTTATAATTAAATTGAATTGAAAAAACTGTTTATTATATCATGTCATATAATATGAGAATTATTTTTAACTGTGTGCTAATGTTAGTAATTTGTAACCTTTAATTTTTTAAATGTTGCAATAACATTTTTACATTATTTTATAGTCAAATTGTTAACCGGTCATGATTATTTATAAAATCTAATTTAAAATAAACTAATAAAATTAAAAATAATTATAAACAATATATTGAAAAAAGGTTTCTATTTATTACGGGTTAGTTATGAATACTTTCACATGACAAATTCTACCGGCTAAATTTTGTAACAATAAAATTAATAAAATATTAATTATAACTTACTTTTGCTCATTTGTTTTATTATTATTTATATTATAAATAAAATATAAATATGGAAACAAATTTGATTTGTTTATATATGTTTGAATTTCGCATTCTGAAATACACTCTTCTCTCGTTTGCTTATCAAAACATAAACTATTAAATGGTTTAAACTTATATAAAACAATAGATTTTTGATATTTAAACATGGTATGTGTTGTTTTATTCAAATTAATAGTTAACATTTGTTTAGGTTTACGCAAATGCATTAAATTTTGCCGTTCATGAACTTGGACAAATAAAAAATTAAAATCAATAAATGATTTTTTCTTTAATATAATGTCAACGAAATAATCAAATTTGTTGTCCAATCGGTATCTGTCGTCCGGTTCGCCATTTAATTGAGAAAATATTGTAAAACAAAACTGACTTCCACTGAAAGAATTGCTATAATTTGCTATTTTCTCACAGTCTATAACATCTTGTTCAAATTTATTATTATTATCTATTTTACAAGTGAATAATTTTTTTGGATGTTTTGATGATTGAAATTGTTCATTTATTAGAAATTTATTTAATTTTTCATAAAATTTGTAATACGTTGTCGAGTTAATTTTTGAATGATTAGCACTCAATAATATTTTATTACGCAGATTTGTTTTTAAAATTGATCTTTTATCAAAGCAAATACTAATAGCGGGCAAAATAATCTCGTTTTCATTCTTAAACTTAACATTAATAGTCGTTTCATACGAAAAGTATATTTCATTTATTCTATATAATTGATAAACACATCCAAGACAACAAAATAATCTTGTTAAAAATTTATAAATAAACACTTTCTTCATTTTAATTATTTGTATACATTTTCAAAATAAAATATTTATCAAGTTAGTAAAATATTTATTTAAATATGCATATTACCTAATTTTAATTAAATATTAATTTTTATAAAACTCCTTTTTGCAATAAGTTATGCAAGATAAAAATCAATATTTTAATCTTAGTGAGTAATATAAAAACATGTTTATAAATTAATTTTATTGTATATATAAATATTAATAAAATTACTAACCTGTATATATTTTAATATTTTTAAAAGATTCTTTTTTCAAAATATAATAAAAATATATAATATTTAAAAATAATATTTGTTATTGGACAATTTTTTATATATTCTTTATAATATATATTTTACTAAAATAAATTAAATTATTTTTTTTATTATTGATTAAAAATTTTTTAGATTATTTTTAAGAAAATTAATTTTAATATAAAAAATAATAATCACTTTTTCGCCACTGTTTGGACACACATTGAAACCTAATATTCAGTTGAAATAAGAGATTAATTAATATTAATTTACAAAAATTATTTTAAAAGCTATTATTAAAGGTATTTTTTACTTAAATTTTTTTCAATATTTCATAATGGTGAAATATTCAAAAAAAAATTTAATTTTAAAAATTGAAAGTGTTTCTTGAATTATTGCTAATTTTTAGACCAGGGAAATGTTTAAATTTTGCGCTCAAAAATTCAATTAAAAGTTGTACTAGGTTTAAGAAATCTGCTACATAGTACAGGAGTGCAAAAAGTAGATTCAAAAAATTGATTACTATTTTTTAATTATTAAACTTTGACAATTAAAATCTCTTTATGTTTCATAATTCAAAATATTTGTCACAAACTTTTACTATTTAGTTAATATGCATAAAAGGAATATTCGCAATGTTTTTTAAATGCTGATACACAGTTTTTGTTTGTTTAATAAACAGTTTTGTGTTAATAAACACTTTTTAAACTCTAGAACATTTTGCAACTAAGACTCTAATTAAACTTTACTAAATTAATGAATATATAAACTTTTTATTACTATTTATAAGACATAGATGTTTTGAATAAAATAATAATTTCAAACACGTAATCAGAAGCAAATTACAAGGTTAAAAAGAACGTTTTCATATACTGACTCGCGAGTTAGATTTTCCCAGGTCTACTAATTTTAATTTAATTTTAGTTAAAAAAAGTAAAATTTTATTATAAATATATGTGTTATTTAAAAATTTATTTTGTGATACCCTCGCTCCGATTTTAAATAAACTTCTGAATTTAATGCACTTTTATTCGAAAATTTTTATCTCAAATAACTCTAAACTTTTTATTCTTTTAAAAATATTTTAACAAGTCAATAATAACATAAAATTATAAATTATATAGAATGCGTCTTTATAGCATTATAAAACTTTTAGTTTATTGTGTTTGATTTTTATCATTATATATATGTTATTTAAACATTTAATTTTTATAAAATCCTATTATTAAAGTTAAGCATCTATACAGACAAATATAAAATAAAATTCCCCTGGTATATAATATATTAATTTATCTTGTATTTATTAATATAACTTTAGGCACAATAATGAATAGACTAATCCAATAAACTATCAAGCTTTAATCTATTTTATAATTTAAGTAAGTTTTTAATTCTAATTCCAATTTTAATTTTTTTTAATTGTCTCAAAAAACAGCTTTAGTTCTGACACGACTTGTATTATAAATAATTTTATTATTTATCGAAACTTTTCTGATTTTTTTGCATTTATTGAACAGTTCTAAAACACACGAATCGCTCAAATCTTCTTTATTTTCATTTATAATAAATGTTTGGATTTTCGGTAAAATTTGCAATGATTTCAATGCAATGTCTGTTATGTTTGCGTTAGTTATCGACAAATATTGAAGTTTTGGTAAATGTCTATCAATTGATGCGAAAAACGAGTCTTTAATCGCGTTTTCATTATTAAAAATCCAGAAATCGAGTGATAAATGCGTTAAATGTTTTAATTCATGCAATGATTGACTCAATAATTCAAACTCTTCGAGAATTTTAAGATTAAATTCCAATCGATTTAATTGTTTATAATATTTATTAATTAATTGAATTATTTCTGCGAAAGCAGTCGCTGAAAGAGTTATGAAAATAAATGAAAAACTTTTCAATTTCTTACAGTTTAGTCCAATTTGTTTAATAAGTCTAACAATAAAGTCATCGCAAAGACTGTATTCGCAATAGAAGTCGAGCTTTAATTCAATTAATTTATGCATTTCTGGCAAATCATTGATTAGATTATTGATTAAGTTTTCAGTCAATTCTTCTCTAATTTTAATGTCAATAGACTTTAAACTATTTTTATTAAATTTGACGAAAATGTTAAACAGATTTTTGTCTTCATCTCTGAAATAGAAAATAAATTTTTGCAGATTTTTGACCAAAACTTCACTCAAATTAATGTCGAAGACGTACGACAGGTATTCGGCACTAAATTGTCTTAAGTTTAGAAACATTTTCATTACTTTAATATTTGTCTCATTATTATTGCCGTAGAATTCAATTGATTTCAATTGTTTTCCAAATTTTTTCGCAAACTTTTTAAGACTTTTTTCTTTTAAGTCATTGAAATCAAACTTAATTTCTGTTAAATTATTACAAAATTTTGTTATTAATACAAAAATCTGTTTATTTGTAGCAATTGTTTGCTCAACAGATATATCAATATATTTAATAAATTTACACTTTTTAAGCAGTGATTTAAATGCGGCCAAACTTTTAATATCAATTATCTTATTATTGTTGACTAGATTTTTGTGATTTAGTACTAATTCATATTGTTTTGTGTAAACACTTCTTCGCCACTGTTTGGACACACATTCAAACCTAATCTTCAGTTCAATTGAGAGATAACTTAATATTAATTCACAAAAATCATCGCCAAAGCGATCGAATGAGTCTTTACTATACTTTTTCGACATTATTTTTAATTAATTAATATTAACTTTAAACCAAATAAAATTATTTCAATAAAAAAAATATTATCATGTGCATTACATGATAGCTAAGCATTTAATGATAAACTTTTGGTAAAACATAAATATTTATTTAATGAATTTTTATGATTGCAAATATTATACAAACACTTATATTAGTTATGTTTTAACATTGCACTGATTTACATCGTGCTATACATTTAGATGAGATTTTTGTTATTTTGCTCTGTTGATATAAATCAGCCTTGTTATTTACAATCTTTAACAGCAAGTGTAGATAATATTTATTAAAACATCAAAATTTTTAGAATTTATATCATAATTATATTATTTTAGAATTTTTATTATATTAATATTTTATTAATTTATAGAAAAAATTTAGTTGTTTTATCTTTTTAATCATGTTGTATTTATTTTATATTATCTTTAAATGCATGAAATAAAAAACGATAAATCCGGCAATAATTACATAAATACGACATTACATCCTATTACAAGTTGTAGGAAACCAAAAAAATGTTAATTAAAAGTTTTAATTAGAATTGTTATTATTGTAGCATCCTGTTTTGTTTGTTTAGCACAATTGCTTATTACTTTTAGAACTTTTATTATATAAATTTTTAACTTATTATATATCTGATTGATTTTAGGCACATTTTCTTAAAAATAATTTATTCTTATCATGCTTGATTATTCGAGACCACTATTACAGTATGTCGGACATATATATTAAATATTAATTGAATATAAAATTGTAATAACTATAACTGTTTAAAATGTAGTCAACATGCCACAAAAACAACTTTAAATGCGCACATATCTTTTTTTTAATGTTAACTTATTTTTAGTTTAGTATTTTGGGTTTAATTAATAAAATCTTATATTTTTTCTAAATGATTTCTACCCTATTTCTACACATAATACTACATTTATTTGTAAACTAAATAAAATTAGGTTTATGTTTATAAGCTAAATTTTTTGATTATAAATTATTATTTATTATTAGTAATTTTTAAAAAAGTTTAGAATTTATATTAAATTGAAATTATACAATCATAATTATATATCTTAAATATTAAAATTGTCATTGTAATTTAACTTGATAATAATAATTTAATCTAATATTTATAACTTAATATAATATTTAAAATTAATAATTTATTATAAAACATTTATTAAAATATATCCGCAATACTAAATATTATATATATATTTTACATCAGATTTAAAAAAAATTTAGCCGAGAGAAAAGAAAATTAGAGCAAAAACTTATTAAATTTAAATAAAATCCAAATTCGAATTAAATACCAATTTTTAAAATTAGACATTTTTTCTTTGTCCGCCCTTCTAAAACTACATATACTTTTTTGTGCAAAACTGGTGAACATTTTATTATTTAATAACCTTATATAAGTAAACTAAATTTATTACTCATATGACTTAAATTAATCATTTTATCTAAATAAAGTTTAATAACTTTCTGTTTGCTATGATTTTAAATATATTTATATAAGAGTAATAAAACAAACCTGAGTTGATATTGATAAAAAGTAAATATAAATGTTTATATTTAAAAAAATCTATATTACAGCAAAAATAATATTATTTATAATATATTTTTTAATTTGGTTTAAATTAGTTTATTGATAAATTAATTAGGATTTTAAACATTCAGTTAATTTAGGAAAAAATTAAATTATTAAATAATTAAAAACATGCTTTAAAATGCAATTTTGCAATATAATTTTTTTACAATTAGAATACTTTTCTTGATAACAATGTTAAGAAAATTTATATTGAACGATATAAAGAATATACTGTTTTTCTCTAATCCAACTGCTTTATATATTCTTGATTAAATTAAAAATGCTGTGTTTTATCAATTTAAAATTTTTATGGCAATTATTGAATTTTACAAAGAGTTTACCACACTGACAGTTTTAGAAAATTTGACTTGATTAATTTGCAGCATGAAAAAATTTGCTTATTAAAAACAAGTTGAGTTATGAAAAACTTAAACATTTTGATTAAATTAAAATATAATTAGACATGTGTATTTTTCTTTTTTAAAATTTTGACCACAATCAATTTTAATCAATACAAGTTTTAAAATGTAATATTTGTTATATATACAAGTTTACAAATTTGATTATACAGTATTTTATTAAGAACATTTAAAAAATAAAAACAAATTTTTTGTTCAAATGTTTTAACCAAAATTTGATTTACATTATGTATTGTAATTAATTCAATCTGCTATATAAAATATTGTCTGTTGATTCTAATAATCGATTTATTTACTCATATAATAGTTTTTTTTAATTCAATTTGATTGAAGTTAAAATTAATTTATTATTTATTTTAAATATTTTAATACAGATTAAAAATTAAAACAAAATTTTTAAAATTTAATTTTTATGTTTGTGTTTGTATTTTTTGAATAATTTTTTTGTTTTGTAAGCAATTAAATTAAAATATAAATTTTTATTAAATTCTAAATTGCATTCAATTTAACAATCATTTAAATTAATTAAATACAAATTATGATTTCCATTAACTAGTGTTTATGTGCATCGAGTCGACAGACAATGATAACAATTATTATTCAGACGTCAATATCTCTGATATCAACGTTTGTATGGTTTGAGTTACGTCTGAACTCATGAATAACACATTGAACACACATTACAATCATTTGCTAAAAAGACGTTTAGTTTTTAGACTATATAGAAGTCGATTAAAAATTGAGAAAACTTTTAGGATATTTATTACTTAATTGAACCTAAATCAGAAATAAATACAGTTTATACTCACTATAATGTACGAATAAACAAGATATAAAATAACATGTTTCCACAAAAGATGGCGATATGTTATCCGTTAAACTATACTAATGTCGGCGTGTCGTTTAAATTGATATTTAATTATAAGATAAAATTCAAAAAAATTAAATTAAAAATCAATTTTTTATTATAATAAGCAATATTAAATTAAATTGTTAACAAAAGTTTGATTAATTTTCATTTAATTTTCATTAATATTAAATTTATATTTTAAATATAACTTTCTAATTACTATATTTTTATTTATTGTTTATTTTATTTTATTTAATAATTTATTTAGAAATTAAGTAAAATTTTCAAAGAACACATAAAAATTAATAATAAAACAATATTTCGGTTATCCTTTCGCTGTCTTCGGTGGCAAACGGCTCAATTGTTAAGACCTGACGAGTCGGACAGTTAGTATTGCTTCGTTAGTATAAGAAGAGAATTGGCTCGCTATACGTTTAGCATTATTTGAGTTAGCTCTGACATCAGCTGTAGAGCCTCTATCAGTGCTAAACGTATAGTGAGCCAATTCCCTTCTTATACTAACGAAGCAATATCTGTTCGTTCACTCGCTATCAGACCTCTAGCGGCAGACCTGAGAAACACTGTTTGAGTCTCTCATTAATCGGTAAGACCTGACGAGTCGGACAGTTATGATCTGTTCGTTCACTCGCTATCAGACCTCTGGCGGCAGACCTGAGAAACACTGTTTGAGTCTCTCTTTAAACGGTAAGACCTGACGAGTCGGACAGTTATGATCTGATCGTTCACTCGCTATCAGACCTCTAGCGGCAGACCTGAGAAACACTGTTTGAGTCTCTCATTAATCGGTAAGACCTGACGAGTCGGACAGTTATGATCTGTTCGTTCACTCGCTATCAGACCTCTGGCGGCAGACCTGAGAAACACTGTTTGAGTCTCTCTTTAAACGGTAAGACCTGACGAGTCGGACAGTTATGATCTGATCGTTCACTCGCTATCAGACCTCTGGCGGCAGACCTGAGAAACACTGTTTGAGTCTCTCTTTAAACGGTAAGACCTGACGAGTCGGACAGTTATGATCTGATCGTTTACTCGCTATCAGACCTCTGGCGGCAGACCTGAGAAACATTGTTTTAGTCTCTCTTTAATCGGTAAGACCTGACGAGTTGGACAGATATGAAGTAAAGTGTTTAAGTTATGAGAATAAATCAAGAAAGTGCATTTTATTAAATAATAAATTTAATTCAATTCTAATTATCGAGCTATTTAAACATTTTCTTTTTAATTATGGGACAATTTTTATAAATTTAATTAATATTTACAACTTTAAAAAACTTGATTATATTTATATAAAATGTTATTAACTTGGTTATATATATTGATCAATATTTGCTTTATTTAGTTAATCTAATGCTTAAATACTTGTAATAAAACGGATTTTTAAAATCTTTAATTTTATCCATAACTGAACCAAATTCTTGCAATTCTTTCACTTTATTCGCATCAATAGTCCATTTAGTGATTTCAGCTAAAACTTCAGCACAAGTTGGTCTCATTTTATGTACATTATTATACATTAATAGAACTAGCTTGTTTAATTGATGAAAATATTGCATTATTACTTCAGTATAATTTAAGCCAGAATTTGAACTAAAATCAAATCAAAAGTTTAATTATTATTTTAAAATTAATGACTTTTTGAAAATACAAACGCATTAATATCAATGTCGAACAATTCCTGCGCTATAATACTCAGACTAAAAACATCGACTTTTGATGTATATTCTTTGCCATAAGCTTCCGGTGCCATATATATCTCAGTTCCCACTTTATCCGTATGAGAAGCAACTTCTGTGTCGTGTGTTGTGGTTAACCCAAAGTCACATAATTTCAAATACTTTCCGTTCGTATTGTTGTACGAAATCAATACATTCGCGGGTTTGAGGTCTCTGTGTATTACCGGTGGCTCTGATTCGTGTAAATACTGAACGCATTCTAACAGTTCTTTAAACAATTCACACGATATGTAATATTCGATTGCATTCATTGGTTTTGCTAATTGTCGACCAAATGCTTCGGCTTTTGATTTAATTATAGTTTTCAAGTCATCCGAACATAACTCCATTTGAATGTAAATACAATTATTATTCTCAATCCATGAGGTCTTGTATGAGACAATACATTCCGCTTTGAGTTTAGCAAAAGTTTTCACTTCATTGTAATAATACTTTAATTTAGTTAAATCTAAAAATTAAAAATTTTTTAGTGCTTGCAACAATTATTTCAAAACTTAAAAATAAAAATATTAATTTTTTAGTAATTGCCAAGCTATTTTTTCAGGTTTAAGTGAGGGAATGAGAGAATGCAAAGGAAAGAATAAAGGAAAAGGAAAGAATGAAAACGGATAGAACTACTTACCATTTATTTTAATTTTCTTGATCGCATATAACTGGTCATCAAATCTATCCCTAACTTTAAACACTTGACCAAAACCACCCAAACCTATCCGTGCAATCTCTTCGAACCCGTTTTTATATCTACCAAAACTGGAATAATTCGCTACATTTTCAGTACATTTTGTTGTTAATTGAAAATTATTTAGTTTTTCAAAATTTTCATCTATGCCACAATTTTCTAAGCTAGCACTTGGTATATTTTGCCTAAATAATTTATCATTTACATTTATTGTTTTATAAGTTACTTGATGTTTTTCAAAATAATAATCGAATAAATTATTATAAATTGTTTTTTCAATTTTATTTTTTTCGAGTGAATAAATTTCATCTTTAGAGACGACACAAATATCATCTTGATATAAATATTGATGTATTGAATCAAATTTATTATTATTGAATCGTTTTGGAATTATTTGAAATTTAGCATGTTCATATTGACCGCAAAAATAAATAAATCCTTTATTTGTTAGAAAATATGTATTGAAATCATTGGCACAAACTTCGATTACATTATTTAAATCAATTAATTTCGGTTTGAAAACTGATAGTTCGTATATATTCTGATGACCCAATTGTTTGTTTATATTATAGCCCCAACTATAGACCATTCCATTACTGGTCAGTGCATATGAACTACGAATTGAACAACAAATTGATTGCATTTTATAATTTACAATAAATTTTATTTCAATTGGAGTCAAAATAAATTTTTTATTTCTATAATCGCAACCGATTTCTCCCCAAAGATTAGATCCCCAACTATAGACTCGACCCAAGGATGTAAGGGCCAGACAGTGGTTCGAACCACAACTTATTTGAATTATTTTAATGTTTTGATCACAAAAATATGTAATTTTTTCCGGTTTAACCAATCCATTCCTTGTATATCCTCTACCCAACTGTCCGCAATCATTCTTTCCCCAACCAAACACCTCATCCTTTTCACTCAGAGCTAACACATAAGTGGACCCAAAATAAAATTTTTTAATATTTTGTTCACATAATTCTGTTATAAGTTTGGGTTCATTAACGATCTCTTCATTGCCTAAACCCAAACAACCGAAACCGTTATAACCGAAACCAAATACTTTGTCGTCGTTTGTGATAAATAATAAACTTTTATATTTGCCATAAAAATCAAAAATATAAAATATTTTAATGTTATTTTTAAAACTTTCAGGAATTTTATCACAAATTTCAAATTTCTCTAAAACTGACATTTTATACAATATTAGATTAAAATTTTTTAAAATATATTAACTATTTTATTTTTTTTCACAATTTATTTTTAAAAATTAAAATTTTTGTTATTTAAAACATTAATAATTATTTGAAGTAATTATCATTGAATATAAAATAAAACTTAACTTTTGTCTAAATTATGTTTCAAATACTAAATATGTATTGACTTAAATATAAGTCATAGAAAAGATTAGATTATATTTATTAAATAAAATTGTGATAAATATTAATTTGTTAAATTAAACTATTAAGTTATTAACGTTTTATTTTTTTAAATATAAAAATTATTTATTTTATTACTGTAAAAATTTAATGCTAAAATACAATTTATTTTAATATTAACACATTTTTATAAATTAATCAATTATTTTTAAAAGTATAAAATTATTAAATAATATAACTTGAAAATGTTTATTGCTTAAACATATCTAATACATAATAAGTTTTTATTACTCAACTTGAACTCAATCATAATTTTGTAAATATGACAACTAATTGATAATATGCATCTTATCTATTGTTTAAAGGGAATTTTTTTTATTAAAAGTTAGTATTATATCAAATGTAAATTTTTTTAAATTTTAATATTAGCTCAAATATATGTTGCTAACCTAATATAAAATATTTTGTTTAATAACTTAAATAGTATTTTTGATATGTGTTGCACACTTTTCTCAAATCTATGTTATGTAAGAAGACGGGGAAAAGATGGAGGAAGAAAGAGAAAAAAAGTTGTTTTTTAGCTAAGCAAGCAAAAAGAACAAAATTAAAATGTCGAAATATATTAATAACATTATAATGTGAAATTACTTAAATTGCATAGTTAATACTTATTTATAATTTATCTAAATTTTATATTGTTTTCTTAGCTTTAATGAATTTTATCAATTTAAAATGCTATTAAATTAAACAATTATTATAATTAATTAAATTATTTAATATGCAATGTTTTATAAATTAATTATGAACTATAATCTTTGAATAGCATTGTTTCTATGACTTCTAAATCAAATTAAATTTTCTATTGGTAGTCATGGCAATTATGCACTGTTTAGATAATAGGCATTAATTTCTCATATTTTAAACATGTATTTCAATGTTTCATCTTTAAAAACATAATGTGTTTGCATATACACTCATTAACAAAAGCTAATTTAAAATTAACTTGCTTAATAGGTCTAGTAAAACATAAATGGTTAAAATAGAATAAAATAAAAACTATTTTTAATTACACCCAGAAGGTTTTTTACACAACCTGGGATTTTAACTTAGTTAGAAAACGTTACTTGTAACGTGAGGTATGGTAAAAAGTATGATGTCACAGTTTAAAAGCACACATTTGGACGTTAATTATATATAGTTTAAGGTTAAACTGCTCTTATACTATAAATAAACAGCTCTTGGTGACCAGTCTGTGGTCGTTTTTCCTTTTAAAGAAGAATTATCAGCTCAGAGCGGGGTTCGAACCCAATACCAGTTAATTACGTTAGTAATTACAGTCCAGCGCCAACCTGTTTTAAAAAAACGCGAATAATTATAAAAACATATTATTTAAACTCAAATATTAATTAAATTAATATACAAAATATAAAATTAATTAACTTAATAGAATATGATTTACAATATACAAATTTATGCATGTTAAAATTATATTAATATATTCATTTTTAATTATTTAAAAATAAATTTGAAATATTTAAAAATATTATCAAAATAATTGTTAAAAATAAAATAATACTTATAAAATAAATTACTTAAAGTTTTTAAATAATAAATCATTTTTTGAAAACAAATTAATTTTTAAAATAAGTTATCAATTTGTGTATATTTTATAAACTTATTAAAATAAAATAAAATTTAAAAATATAATTATATATTATTATAAGTGCTCTTTAATTGTTCACTGGTTTACTGTTTTTGGAATATTTGAAACTGATAAAAGATAACTAGATTAATTTTATCCGCACCTGAAGAAGATAGAAAGCTTTTTAAATAAGAATAACAAAGTAGTAGATTGTAAATTAAATATCTTAAATAATGTTAAAAAATAAATTAAGTTAATGCGATGTTATATAAAATAGATATAAAAAGAAGAAAGATTAATCGATTTTATATATTTAGAATTTATATTTTCAAATAGTAAATAATATAATTAGATAATAAAATTATAAATGTTATAAAAAAAAATTTATTTAGCATTTTCCAATATAATGGAACTAATTAACATTTTTATTTTACAATAAAAACAACAAACACATTAATTAAAATTGTCATAGTAATATATTTTTGATATTAATTGTTATTTATTAATTAATTTTAAATATAAATTAATTACATAATATTTAAAAGCAAATATATAAATTATATTAATATATTTTATTTATTAAAATTATTTATTCATAAATATAATAAATAAAATTAATTAACTCATTTTAATATAAGTATTTTGTAAATATGAAATCGGCAATGGTGTATATAATATTAGTGCGATTAATTTGTTTGTTTGGATGTGTTTATCAATTATATAAAATAAATGAAATATACTTTTCGTACGAAACGACTACTAATGTTAAGTTCAAAACCGAGATATCATTGCCGGCTATTAGTCTCTGTTTAGATAAAAATCCATTTTTAGAAAAAATTATTTTATCTAATAAATCAATAAAACAAAGCGACCTAGACATTTCTGATTATGTTAAAAATTTAAAAATAAATAATCAATTTAATATATTAGCAGCACTAAAAAATTTATTTGCTTGTCAAATTAGCAATACTGGTATGGTAAAAGTGGTTCAATATGACTGTGAATCATATGCAAACTATTCCCTATCAATAAGTGGTAATAAATTTTGTTTTACATTATTTTCTCAATTAAATGGCGAACCGGACGACAAATACCGCTTGGATAACAAATCTGATTATTCGGTGGAAATTATCTTTGAAAATAAATTATCGATAACGGATGACTTACTTACCATACAAACACACAATAGAAAACATTTATTAAAAGAACAATTATACGAAAGCATATATTTGGTTGATTTTAAAAAATTTACCTATGCAATTCTTCGAATTTGTAAAACAATAGTTGAATACAAATTCAAACCTAAATATAGCACATGTTTTGTCAATCAAACCCGAAGAGATTGCATTGTTAATTGTAAAATACAAAATTATTTGAACCAGTACAAATTATATCCATACTTTAATTTTGTTTATAATGCAAGTAGTAATTTAATGTTTGGAGATTCCCTAGATGCTTATATTTTAACAGACATAGACTATTGCAATAAATTGTGTCGGAATATAATTGAATGTTATCGAGAGTATTTTGTTGTAAATTTGGATAAAAGCAATTATGAGTTCCCAATCAAAGATATATTTTTTGTAACTTTTCAATTGTTTACTTATCCGACTGTTATATACGAGATATACCCAAAAATGTATTTCGAAGAGTATTTATGTCTCAACTCATCGATTCTTAGCCTATGGTTTGGTTTTTCAATTGTAATGTTTTCAAACATTTGTTTCATTTTGTCTCGAAAAATCAATATTTATTATCAGAATATAAAAAATAATAATAAGTTTAATATAAAAATTAATAAAATAAATATTAAACCAATTGTAGTACAGGAGAGAAGACGAATGAATCAAAGAAGAGCTTTAACTGCATTTGTAAATATTAGAAACTAAGAAAAAAATATCTAATATAAATCTTTCTTGTTATTAAAAATTAACTTTTATTTTTAATTATTATCAAAAAACTACTAATAAGATAAAACTAACTTAAACAATTAAACAAAACAATAATATAAATATTCAAAATCTCAGAATTAAAAATCAAATGTTATAAATATGGAATTTATTTTGTGTTTTAAAATTATTCAGTATAATGTAATAATTTTTACTTTATTATTTTAAGATTTGATATTTTATAACCTTTTCACATGTTAAATTGTGCTATTTTTGTAATAAAAACATCCAGGACTTATTTGCTGATTATGTATTTTAAATAAATGTTTGTTTTTTAAATTTAATTTTAATATAATAAATGAAGTCAAAACATTTTTCAGTAACATTATAACCTTAAAAATTTTTAAAAAATTACGCATGTCAAGATTATTGAAAAACCTCTTTACATACAAAAGTATTTAAACAAAAGTGTTATTAAATCGAAGTTCTGTTCAAAACATAACTTAACTTAAGGTTTGATGTATTGGAAAGAGAGTGAGAACATCGGTTGAGCTGACCACAAAATACATATTAATAAATTATTTTATTTAAGAGTAACTGTGCGACAGACAAAGCACCAGAAGATCTTCTACACTAATTTCACTTGACTTCGGCACCATTTATGTCATTAAATTTTATTCAATAGCAACGAAAAACTCAAAACTATTTTTAAGAAAATGATTAAAATTTTATTTTTAATTTAAATTATTTTAAATATTTGCGAAAAATAACGAAATATTACAAAAACATGCGGTCAATGTCGGACTCCACACACTCTTCAGTCTTTATTTGAAAAACATGAGTTTAAACACACACTCAATGTGTTTATCGAAAAAGAACAATAGGATAAAAATAGTTTTTAATTTTATATTTATTTTATTAATTGATATTAATTTAATGCAAATATTTTCATTAAATAAATTCTAAATTAAATTAAAATTGATTTCAATAGCAATAAACAAATCTTTATTAGCAGTGAACGGAACAATTTAAATTTTGCGCTCAAAACATCTCCTGTCTTAAATTAAACCTTGCTACTTAGCACACTAATAATTCATAAAATCAATTACAAATAAATTACTATAAATATACACAAAATAATTGCAACATTTTGTTTATTATTTGTCATCAATAGGCCTGGGCAAAACCTAAAAGTTTAAACTGTAAGTTAGTTTTATTAAATATTTATTAAACATTAAAAAACAATATTTTTGCAAAGTAAATCGCGATTCACTGCAGATAACTTGTTTTGTCTTTGTAAACAAACAGCAAAAAAAAACTAACAAACACATTGAACCCTTAGGTTTTGCCCAGGCCTAGTCATTAACATTCGATGTTATAATTAATGTTATAAAAAAAATTTGGAATTCCTTAATATTTTTTAAGTAACAGAGAATATGAATATACAGTTAAGACATAAAACATATCTTGCTGTGTTGCTAAGCAATATTAATAAAGTGGCCACATAAACTTGAAAGTTCCGTTCAATGTTTATTAGAGTTAAGTTTGAATCATTCAATCAAAAAATTCGCTTAACATAAAATACAGCATGCTAAACCAAGGCTCGTGTTTTTATCTTTGTAATAAAAAAATAACATTACATTTAATTTTACTAACAACGAAACAAATACAAAATTAAACGCGTTAGGTTACGAGCTTTATCCAGTAATCAGAATATCTATTAAGAAGTTTGAATTTTATTAAATGTTTAGAATTGAATATATTTATTCGTTTTATTAACTATAGCTTCTTGTTTATAAAATATGTAAGGTGATTTTGAAAAAGAAATAACTTAAAACTTTTATTGTGTTTTTTATTGTATAAAAAATTTTGACATGTCTATTTTTGTTTAAAATTGTACTTATGGACAAAGCACATACTAAATGTAACTTGTAAATAAATTATGTTTTTAAAAACTAAACCAAAGTTTTGGAACTCTAAATAATATGTTTAAATCTATATATTTTAGGATTACAATTAAGGAATCAAGTTGCTTAAAATATGTTAATATAAAACTTTTATGAATTCAAATTAAAATTTAATTATTAAGTAATTAATTTGTTTACAAATTATTCTAGTATTGAAATTATATAAATTAATAATGTACTAGTTAAAATAAAATTTAACGTATTAAAATAATATCTTGAAATAAAATGGTAAAAATTAATTATTTTCAAATAATAATTTGTTTATTTTTAATTATAAAATATTAAAATTTTAAATTTTAAATTTAAGTTTATTTTTATTTTTGTGAATAAAATTTTATTTTCAAAATGCTATAAAATATTTTAAATATACAAAATAATATTAATAAACAAATTAAAATGAATTACTTATTTATAGAATAATATAAATTATTTAAATAAATACACGTTTGATAATTAAATAAATATTTAAAAAAATTATTAATATTTTATATAAGCAGTATATAGTGTGTATAGCTGCATTTAAAATGGCGGACACTGCACAACAGTACGACTATATTTTTGGATGACGCAAACTTAACCTAACTTTTTTCCCAGAAATGACGTACTTTATGGAAAGGGTTTTGCCCCTGGTGCCCCCTGAAATACCCGACGTAATTTATGTTTCGAACCAAAATGGCAACCAAGATGGCGGCGATGACGTCAGAGCTCGACGTACTTTCTGGAGGGGGCTGTGTTTTCTATTGCACCTTTTTCGACGTACTTTATAGCCAAATTTTTTATATTGCACTACAGTGCAAGAGCATTTACCGAAGTGGCCACTGGCCAGATTTTACCGTCGGTAAATTTTTTTTTCTAAATTTTAATTTTAATGCCTTACAGTACGAGGGTGTTTTCCGAAGTGGTGGCCAGCGGCCAGTGACCAGATTTTACCGTCGGTAAATTTTTTTTTCAATTTTATTGCACTACAGTACGAGGGTGTTTACTGAACATAAATTTTTGGCCATAATTTTTCCCGAACTTC
>JAQFXP010001104.1:0-21674 GCA_034693685.1 Belba bartosi
ATCGCCGCAAATGATAATTTTATAATTAAAATATTTATTTACAATTAATGTCAAAAAGTTTTCTAATTCGGAAATTTGATCGTAAGTTGGTTTAGGTGTGATATATAAAGAACTTAAAAAATAAAATGTATTCTTAAGCTTAAGTTCAACACTAATGCTCTCGAAATTGTCTGTTTTTATGTCTAATATTTCAAAAGAATTTAAATGTTTTTTAACACCTATTATGACTCCACCGCCGAAGCGGTTTCTATCGGTTCTATAAATCGTGTAATTGTTTGAAATCATATTATTTGTAGTATTTGAGTCTAATTTAGTTTCAGAGCCAAAAAAGATATCAATTTTATCGTTAGTTAAATAAGTGTTTAAATGAAAAATTTTATTTTTAAGACTAAAAAAGTTGGCGTAAAATAAATTTAATTCACGTTTTGTCGATAAGTTTAGTCGATTTGTATAATCGGATGATGTGTTCGGTTCAGAGTTAGTCGTTTGTCTAAAAAATTAATACCATTTTTGCCAAAACTCGAGTTTTTTGAAGTATAGGATATTGATTGGCTTTGAAGCTGATGTCGATAATGGCGATCATATTCCGCATAAATTGGATAAAAATTTTTATCCGAAATCTTATTAGAGTTTGAATGAAGCGATTCATTTCGAAAATTGTGGTTTAGATCGGATTCTCGTTTTAGACGCTTATTGCGAATATCGGTATATACTTCCATAAGTGAACCATTGAATCTGTTTAATGATGTCTTCGGTTTCGGATTGTATTTCGGTTTAGTATTCAATTGAATTCTGGAGTTATTTATAGTTTTAATGTTGTTTTCAATGTCGTTGACCTTCAATGTTAAGTCAAGGACTTTTCCGACCAATAGATCCAATTTGTCGTTAGTGTCCATATTATTGATGTTTTGATTAGAATTGAAAACTGGAGTTAATTGAGAACTGTTTTGTCGAATATCAGCGGAAATCGGTTGTGAGATATCAATAGGCGTATCAATCAATAGATCAGATGTTGAGTCATTAGCACTGTTTTGTTGTATAATTGACTTTTCGTTTGTTATTATTTCAATTAATTCATTAATATATGATTTAATTTGATCTTTAGAGACATTACCTCTTTTACAATCAATCAAATCAAAAATTAAATCACGTTTTGTTTTAACTGAATCATATATTTTGTTTATAAAAATTAGACTATTATGTGTTGACGCCATCACTCATTCCATTAAACTCAAACTCCTAAAATTATCCTCCTAAAATATCAGACGTTTATTAAAATAGGCACATGATAGACAGAGTGTGGATCAATGAATATAGTCATACAAAAAATATTAATTGTAAACTAATTTTTGCGCTTATCTCTAACTACTACAAAAATAAATAATAAGTATAAAAAATTTTAATTGATGTAATAAGCCAGTGACGACTGATTTACAAAAATATTGTATAGAAAAAATTATAAAAAAACATAATTTGATTGTTGCTTGTGCCGAACTACGGTATTGGTTATTAATAATTATTATTGTTTAGACTTAATAAATACAAATCTGATAATATAATGTTTAGAAAATATTATATATAAAGTACTGTGGCGTGCGTATCGAGTCTCCTGCGGCCTGAGTTGATCTCCCGGTGCTCTCTCAGTCACCGTCAGTGGACCCAATATACACGGCCACTGATTTGTTGTAATGTTGGCTTTCCTGGAGTAGTTCAAGTGAGAACTACTCCTTTCTCTCTTGTTCTCCTCCTTGGCCTTCCTGGCCAGGCGCACCGGTAGTTTGTAGATGTGTTGGGGTTGTGTCACCGGTTGATGTGACACGAGTCTCAACTTGACTCACTCGCTATTAGTACGTCTGATATAACCGGAAGTTCGACTAACAACGACTTCCGCTTTGCATTCACTTATATATAAATAATAATAGACTTTAATTAAAATCAAAATAACTTTATTAATAATTAAAATATAAATAGAGTTTAATAACTCTTATTGTGCACAATATATATATTAGTCGTAGCTTAACGTTTAACAACTAATTAATAACTGAACATTGAGATATAGAATACATTTTCTTATATAGGTTTTAAATACATTGAATTGTGTTTTAGATGACTGCTTATAGTCAGTCATACAGTCATTGATGATATCACAAACTCATTCATAGATTAACATAACATACAATCATTAGATTGAACTAAACTTATATTCAACTCATTTACAAATATACAAATTAATGCTTTACGCATAAAAGGCTATTATTGGCTCCTGACAGTACTTAACAAGTAACTAATAAATGTCTAATAACAAAAATAAACAAGGTACAAGTAACTTATCAGAGTAATTTTTATATGACAAGTAAATAAGCAGATAATTGCAGACTGTTTTAAAAGCTGAGTTTTTACTTAAATAAATTAAATAATTTTAAACTTATTTTATTATTATTCAGGATAAAAAAATATTGTTTGTGTACATTTATTTATTTTAAATCTAAATACCGGTATTATAATTTAATTAAAAAAAATACAATAAAAATTAATTTATTATTATTAATTAAAAATACCAAGAACATCAGAGAGAAATATTTAAAAATTACTTAATTTAACTAAATTTAAACTTGATTAAAGTTAAATATAATTAATGTTATCAAGTTTAAACTATCGATAAATGTAATTACCGGTAGAATTTAATTAATTTAATTTAAATCAATTTTATACCAAATTTAAATAATTTAATTGATTTTAAATTAATATTAATTTAATTTAATTCCAGATTTGAACTAGATATAATAATTATATTTATTATAATTTATCAGTGAAGAAAACTTTCAAGTTTTTGTGGCCACTGGTGGCCACTTGTTTAACATTGCTTAGCAACAATATAAGTGTTTTACATTACAGACATTACAGGAAAGCAAACATTCATAGCGCAAGATTTAAATAATTTTCTCAACTGCAAGCATACTATCATTGCATTTTTCTCTGACTTGGCTTAAATAATCATCTTGGTTAGTTATAAATTTAAAGAAATTATTATCAAATTGCTAATTGATTAAAAAATGTATGTCAAGGGTTTAAATTTATCATCGTTTATATCAATTCATTATCAATAATAATAATAATAATAATATTACAAATAAATTATTATTAATAAATAAGGAGTTTCAGAAGTAGTAATATATGTACTTTTCCATGTAGTAATGAAAGTAGTACTTCGGAACACAAATGAAAAAATAATAACACAAAAAATATTTAAAATATAAAAATTAAAATCGAAAATGTTAAAGTCGAAAATATTAAAATCGAAAATGTTAAAGTCGAAAATATTAAAATCGAAAATATAGCATAAATTAAAAGCAAGCATAATATTAATGCAAGCATAATATTAGTCTACTAATAATTATAGACTTAAATTATTTTTAAAAATAAATGCAAAATCAAAATTTGTAACTTGCAAAGTCAAATTAATTAGCATACTTGCGTATTTATATATATATATTTAAAAATAAATAATAATTAATTTGTTTTGATTAGAAAAAAATGTTTTGTTTTTTAGGTCAGACCTATTGAGAAGGTCTGGGCTCTGAGAAAAAATGCATAGGTTAAGATTTAAAGCACCACAAATATTGACAAGCAAAAATATCAGCAAAACTGTTGCTGAAAGTCATACACAAACTCTGATAATCAATGATAAGGGTGTGCTGGTTCGGATTAAAATTAAAAATTACTTTATAATGGTATAATGTATTTTACTTTATAAAAATGTAGTTAAAATTGATTAAATAGTTTTTAATAAAACATTTTTTAATTTTGCGCATTTACATAAGAAGCAAGTTTAATTATAATTTGCACTTAAACTAAATAACTAAAAAAATAGATCAAAATAAATCGATAGAAGTAGTAATTGATATACTTTTCTTGTTTTTAGCGATAATAATCTATTAGACAATTGTTCCAAATTATTCCTAAGTATCGTTTCGTTTACATTAGTATCGATAGACTTTATTATCTCAAGACTTCTATAATTTTCTTAGTATGCAATAAATTCCTATTTAGTAATTGACTGCTCTCTTATCGCACTTTCTGTTATTAAGATACGGAAGATCGACAAACTCAGGGGGTATTGAATGACAAAAATAAAGTTTTGATTTAATTTTTTTACAATGGTAATTACAAATTATGTAGAGCGTTTAAAAAGTATTCCAGCTGCTATTTTATGTTATTTTTTAATATAATTAAATTAAAATTAAGGTCTAAACTTAATTAATCTTAATTAACAAAATTAAAAAATAATTTTAAGATTTGTGAGACTTAAAAAGATTTGTAAAAATTTAATTATTTAATAACAAAATATTTTTATACTACCCCCCCCCTTCCCACTTTGCAACTCTAGTATTGTATTAGATTGGCATAGTTTTAGTGCTATTATTCTAATTCATCAATTGCAAATATAATTTAATTTTTCAATTACATCAACAATACCTTTAAGTAAAAATCATTCAGTTAATTTAACAAGCACAATAAATTTATATTTTATACTAAAACGGGGTATTATTTAATGTAATTAACGTAAGTTTAGATAAACTATTTATTTAATTAAAAAAAAGTTTATAAAAACTTAGACTTCAATTAAGATGTCTGGATTAAAATGTAAAAGTTATTTTAATATATAAAATTATTTATAATGTTATTATGCAAACATATACAATGACATTTTAAAAATAAACATTTTGCTTAAAAATAATTTTGAGTATAATATAAAATAAATGCAAAGAATAGAGATTTTCATAAATGTATTTTCAAAGATAAATATTTAATATTTGGGTTACGGCTTATTATACAATGTTCGACAAAAACAGTTAGTTTTCCCTATAATAGCTGACAGTCTCCGCCAATATTATCAGATTTGGAGTCCTAATGATCAAACGTTATAGAGAATAAAGTTCAGCTTAAGATTAAAGTTATGGCATTAATCAATATATTGTAGGAATAACAATTAGAGTTATGAACAGTTTTCTTTATTTTTTGTTCGAAAACTTATTCAGTTGATAGACAAAAGATGGAAAATGAAGGTAAGCTTGTCTAGATCATTTTTTTAAATGTGTAATATTATAAAAATATTGTAAATTTTCTTTTTTTAATTTGGCAGTTTTCTAATTTAGCATGTTTTTTGTATAAAATATTATTTAAAATTTTAAGATAATATATTACTATCAATTAAAATTTATTTTATTGTTTTGAATCATTTTAAACTTAAATTAATTTATTTTAATAATTTTTTTAAATTCATATTTTCATAAAATATTTCTTTATTTAAATTTTTTTTTATTTTTTTTACGTTTTAAAGTTTATAATTACTTTATTCAAAGTATTTGTTATTTTTTAAATTTTATTATAGTTTTGAATATAATATAATTAAATTTAAATTTTAAATATTCCCAATTCTAAACAGTCTATCTGTAATCAAAAGAATATCAGGGCAAAGTATTTTGTTTTAATCTAATGCATATATTTTTGATCAAATGCGTATTTGCAAATTAAATTTTAACTAAATATAGTGTTTGGCTTTAAAACAATTTTATTATTAGTTCTAAGAATACTAATAAAATTTAATCAAAACAAATATTTAAATCAGATTAATAAATTTTATGGAAAATTTTGAGATAATATTTTAAAATAGTAAACAAACATTACTAGGATATAAACTCATTAATATTAGTAAATTTTTAAAACCCATTTTTAAAAATAAAAATCGATAATTTTAATATAATATTTTAAATTTTGATCTTACTAAATTAATATTAATGCTAATTTATAATATGTACTTATAGTGCGGACTCAGTTTGAATGAGTAATAAAAAGTTAATTTCAAAAATATTAATTTTTTCACTTTTTAATGCTATTTATTATTTAAATACAGTTTTTATAGAAAAGTGTAACAAAATCTGGAGAACCAACGACTGGGGCTTCTATTGCCACAACTGTTCTCTTCAGGACTTTATCGTCATTTGCAGCGATTGTTTCGAAAAGTCGAAGCATTTCGGACACGAAGTCGAGACAATCGTATGCGAAGCCGGCGTTTGGTGTGATTGCGGTAATGAGGCCAATATGAAGAGCGATGGCTTCTGTGCCAAACATACTGTCCATCAATTGGTGACCAAATCGTTTGATAGGAATCAGAGACGTTCACTGAAGAGCTCTTCCAGTTCTAAGACACGAAAAATAAGTGAATACATGAGTACCAGAAGAGGTTTGTTTACGAAAATAAAATTTGTTTTTAATCTTTAATCAGATTATATAAACATTATTTTGAATAATATGTTTAATAAGTCTTAAAATAGTTTTTTTATTCTATAAATAATTTATTTTAAATAATATATATTTTTCTAAGAAATGCGTAATTTTTTGCATAAATTTAATTTAAAAAAAAGTTGAATTAATTAACTGATAATAAGATTATATAATAAATTGAATAAATAATTGAATCGATAGGAAGCGAAGGATTCTTTGACGGCATTCTCAACCACTTATTCGCAGCCAAACCATTAGAATTGTCTGAATTTTATGATTTGAATAAAGTATCGAAATATTCTTTGGACGGAATTCTGTTAACTAAATATTTCGATAGAAGTAAAGCTCATTATTTAGAGCACGAGTTGAAACTGAAGAGAATTTTCGAAATTAATAAATTCAATAATAAATATCCGAATGATTTCGAGAATAAGAAACGAATGCTTTTGTGGTATTCGGTCGACAATACAAAAGGAAACGAGAGTTTGACCCGAATTCTCAACAATGGTATCAGTTATGAAAAGGCAAATATGGGAAGAGCTCTATATTTCAGGGATAGAATCAAACGATTTGTCAAATACGCAAATAATGATTTTGGACTCTTATTGCTCTGTGAAGTCGCCGTCGGAAATATGTATTTATTAATATTTATTATATAAACTTCCATTTATTCATAGTTCAAAGTGTTTGTTAACTTTTATACCATTTGTTAATTAAATACAAAAAAAATATATTTGCAATGTCCAAAAACTTACCTTGACTGACATTGCAGATATATTGTTTTTATTTAAGTAACAAATGGTATAAAAAGTTAACAAACATTTTGATTATTTATTTTTTGTGCCCATCTCTGCCTATAATTTTCTAAATTAAAAGTTCATTATTTTAGTTTGAATTGAGTCTATTTTTATCCACTTGACAAAAATGGACTTTGACTGTAATTAACTATCATTTTTAAAATTATTATTTTACTTAAAAATTGTTTGATTTTAGTATAAATTTAACTATATTTTTAAATGCTTATATTAACTAGTGCAATTTATTAATAATTAATTAGAATTTTTAATTAATAATAATTAAAACATAACTCGAGTTTATATTCGTAAGAATAATCGAAAAAAATGAGACAATAACTAATAGGTGTCTTAACTGATCCAAAGATAAGACAAGAAGAGCACAAAAAATCAGTCCATAACTAGTTATTTCTAAACAATTAGTATTTTTTATCCCATTATGTCTTATCAATACTCTTGAAAAAAAGTATTTAGTATTTAATAATTATATTTATTACAAAAGTTTATATTAAAACTCAATATTTATTTAATTATTAAATACGAGAAATAACGCATAAATAAACACACGATTTGAAGTGCAAATCAAATGACAAAAAAATAAAATTTAATGATAATTATGGCTAGCCTTTTGTCTCATTTGTGATGTCATAGTAGTTTAGACAATAAATTACGACTAAAGATAAAAATTGAATTATTAATAATTAATAAAACTTTTTATGTATAGGTATCGCGTATTTGAAAAGAAACACTTCAATGAAGTTCCGTTTGGTTTCGATAGTTTGAAATGCGTTGGAAAGTACTGTCCGGATAAGACTAAGTCGAAGATTGTCGGCACCGGTATTATTGTCCCGAAGGGCAAGACTGTCCTGAATGAGTCGGTCGCTGAGAATAAGACTGATTTCGATATAAATCAGTTCATTGTATTCGAAAAAAGTCAACTTATTGTCAGATATTTAGTTCAATACTATGAACAACAAAAATGATTCGTTTAATCAATTATTTGATTAATTGCTTTATTCTGTGTTTTAATGGAATATTTGTATAATCATTAAACTGTTTAATACTTTTATCATATTTGCTGTTAAATAGTATTTTAGTAATAATTGTGAAAATATTTAATTAAATACTCAATTCTATTATAACTCTTATGATAATTCGATGACATTAACTGTACAAATGATTAGATAAAATCTTTTTAATCTTTATTTTATATTTCTATTTTAATAATATTCGTATTTATTTTATTTTAATAAAAATTGGGATTAATTTTATTGTTTTTATTATTTAAATATTAAATCAAAAGTTGATAAAAAAAATTAGCTAGTTGATAAACAATAGTTTAATATTTTATATAAATTTTTAAAATTTAATGACAATTATTAAAGTTGGTTTCATTCGACCATTTGTTGCCATTAGTGCAGCCTAAGTCAACACGAACATACCAGGTCACTTTAGTTGTGTCTATATTCCAGGCCCAATATGAACGACAATCCGAACAATCTAGTTTATCATGAATTTGTAATACATTGTCGTCGTGGGACTGAAGAAACGGAAGAAATATGTTTTGATCCAAATAAGTCATATTTGCATTTTCATCTAAATAAAGCCGAACCTCTCTCTGAAATTTAGTTAAAGAATTTTTGGCAAAACTTGATCCGTCTATCAATTTATCAAGGAAAAAAGTGAGATTTAATGTAGTATTTGACGATTTGTCAAAATTAAACACATTTTCCGATATATGACTTAAAAGTGTAAATTTAAACATGAGATATTTTATACGATTTAAATATTTAAATGCGTTTTCATCCATTGTTTTGATTTTGTTTTCAATTATTAATATTCTTTCAATTGTATTGTTGTATCCATTGATTGGTTTGAAAGCATTTGAAGGAATTTCAGTCAAATTGTTATTATCGAAAATAATTGAATTTAAATTTGAAAATTGATTTATAACTTTAAACAAAGTATTTGGTTCATCTAGATGATAATTTCCTGAAAAGTCTAAGGAACTGGTCACTGAATCAGTTCCGTTAAACGCGTTTTTGTCAATTGTCTTCAAGTTGTTTGTACTGTCAATCCGTATGTCATCGAATGTAATGTCACTAAAAGTGTTTGCCTTTAGTTCACTGATAGCCGTATGAAGTAAAATAAATTTATTAAAATGTTTTTTATCTTTGGGTAAATTTTTGCTTAATTTGTCAAAAACAGCCATTAAGTCCACTTTATCATCTTGACATGTTATAGTGTCTATCTGAGCATCTTTATTGCAAAAACAGGGACGTAATAGATCTGGATTAGGACAGTCGGCTAATATGCAAGTTATATACAGAACCAGAATTGATATTATTTGTTTATCTGTTATAATTATTTCTAAAATTAACAAAGTAATTTGGATAATTTTTAAAATTTGTTTTTACTTACTTGTCATTGTTGTGTAATTTAAAATTATTAATATTTAATTAATAATAAATCAAAATAATATTTTTTAAAAATTAATTTTAGACTTATAATTTATATTTACTTATTTCTATTACTGTATATCTAAAAATGAATATAACAAAATTGGGTTGGCAATATTTAAATGCACTTATTTTAACTTAAATAAGATATAACTGAATTACAAATAAGATAATAGTGCAGATAATTAGAAATTCCAATAGTTGTTCGACTTAGGGGGGATTTAGCTGAAGATTATTAGAAAAGTTGTGAAAAAAATTTATGCAAAGTATATAATTGTTCTTGGCGAATTCTAAATTAGCGGGTTAAGTTTAGTTATACTTATATACACTAGCCTTTTTATCTTGTTAATATCAGAATAGTCATACACCGTGTGTATCGACTTGAGCGAAATCCATTTTTAATCAGATAAAAGATATGCAAAACAGCGAATTTGCCAAAAAACATATGCATTTTGAGCAAAATTTTTCAAATAATATAATTGATATTTGAAAACATAATTTATGATAAAATTAATATAAAAATAACTTTAAAATTACAATCTGTGAATGAAAACAACAAACTAGAGTTAACAAATCTCATCCAAATATATTTGAATTTATTCTTGTTTTACATAAACAACAGAAGAAAACAGATAATGATTTAATTCAGTTACGTAATAGTTGTACAAACAATAAATATAAAAGTTATGAAATAAGTATCTACTTAGAATAACACAGAAAATTCTATTGAATTTTTATACTCAGTCAATTTCTCATTTAAAACATACGCTTAATTTTATAATCTCAATGATTTATTTTACATCTGTATATTATTTATTAATTTATTTACAAAAAAAGTTAGTTTTACATTAAAGAAATAGAATATTATTACTATTTTGTTTGTTATTAAAATAATTTTTGTTCAAAATGCATATAAACCGTCATACACAACAATCATTTTAAAAAGACATTTTTTATTTCAAAGTTTGAAATTCTTTAACAACAATAAGTAATTACTAATAACTTTCTTTAATTTGATTGATTTGACTTTAAACTAGTGGCAAAAGACTATTAATTTTAAAATATTTAAGAAATCATTTAAAATGTTAACATTTTTAAATATTAATGTTTTCAATTTATACAGTATTTTAATTTGTATTTTGCAATTCTTTATTTATTCTAATATTATTTGTAAAAAGTAATAAAGATCATTTGAAAACATAATTTTTTTTAATTTATTATCTAATCATACAAATGGGTTAAGGACTACTTTTGCCCAGGCCTATTCTAAAATCTAGATTAAAATAATATTAAATTAAATAAATTTTAGAAAGAACGTTTTCATGTTTTTATGGCTATTATCTAGTTTATAGTGCAAGTTCAAAATACAATCAAATATAATTGTCGACAAATTACCAATACAATTGGATAAGTATAAGTATTAATATATGTTTTGTAATTAATTCAGTAGATTAAGTCTCTATTAATTTTATTTTCTGACACAACATTTGGCAACGTTTTGTAATTATTAGAGGCAATAAATATAAAAATATAGGGAATGTTTTTATTAATACTTTTAATATTTTATATTTAAAAGGCTTTTAGACATTATTTACTTTCAAATTCTGCATACTATAAATTTTTATACTCTTGTACTGATAATAAAACATTATTGTTATGTAAAGTTTGTTTCCACAACAACAAAAATTTTAAAAACTTTTTGTCATTTGTCTGTTTGATATTTATAATTAGTGTATTAGTCAAACAAACGAAACATTAGTCAAAGCAAAAGTTTAATTTTTTCTTAAATATTAAATTTTGGCTTGATAGCTGTAAGATTTGATTAACACAGTATTAATTTTTAAATTTTAATATACCTAATTGTATATTTTTCTAATTATAGCTTAAATAAGCATGGACAGTAGCCGAAAAGATGTTGATTGCATTGTCTGGTATATGAGAATCAGTGGTTACTTATTAATCATTAAGTGTTGTGTAAATTATTAAATTCTTATAATTTTTTAATTTATTTTAATATTATTAAAATAAATAACAGTTTGAAAGCAATGTTTTTAGTTTTTAATATATTTTTATTTAATTAAAATTTACGAATACTTCTATTTCGGCTTATTTTTTGGTTTAGTCTTAAATTTATTTAAAACATATTTATTTCACTGATTGTTAATTCGGTTTCTTGTGTTCAAACACTTTGTTTTTGGTTAAATAATATATTTGTATTTGCTTAACTGGACTAGTTGACATTTGTATAATTTTATTTACTTAAAAATTTTATGCATTAAACGACAAATTGGTTTTATATTATTTGGTTTATTATAAAATACAAACAAAAATTGTAATTAAAATAATTTTTGCAATTATTATATAACATAATCTGTTATTTTAATTCAAACTTTTGGTATAAAAACTTAATTGTTGTGATTGTATCCTGCTTACTGATGTTTATGTATCTAAATAAAATTGTGGACATTAGGATAAATGTCATTAGGATGAATAGGATATAATTACATTAAATTAAATACAACAAACTCATTTTAATTGTTATTTATTAATTTTCTTATATAACACATTATAAATTTTTTGTATTAATATTATTGTTATTGTACTGTAATAAGTATTTATATACTGCGAAAGTACTGTATATAGTATTTAAAATTAATTTACAGTATTTACATAGATTAATATATAAAAACACAACAAATTATTCAATGTTCATGTTTAACATCAATTCATTTTTTATTACTTAATATTTTGCATTTTATTATAATACATAAAAACGAAATTAAAAACAATTTTCATTTATTGCAAAGATTTTTACTTTGCTAGATACTTTTATTGATTAATTTGAAAATGCCAAAAAATAAAATATAAAAATGTAATAAAATCTTTATTTTTAATACATAGTGTATTAAAGTAAAGGTAAATAAAATATTATTTGTTTTAAATATTGTTTCAAATACAAAGTATCATAATAACTTTTTATATTTTAGTAACAAAATATTAATATTATGTAAAAATTTGTTTTCATAAAATATTTAAGCAAATATTCTCTTAAATTCTGTCATTTGTTGTTTGATATTCATATGAATAAGTCATTCAAAGTATATAATATATATATATTTAGAATAATATTTAAACTTTTTATAAAAACTAAATATATTTTAAAAATTATAAAATTAATATTAATAAACAGTTTTTTTAAATACGATTTTGTTCATTAAATATATTTAAAGTAAATTTTAATTAAAGTTTAAAATGAATAACAATTTTAATGCCATAACAACTAGAAGTTCAACAAATATTGAATGCATTTTCTGGTATATGAGAATCAGTGGTCATATGTTTTTCGGCTTATATTCTGGTATTTGATATTAATTTTAATTAAAAATTGTTTTGTATTTTAAGAATTTAGCAAGAATAACTTTATTTGTTATTTGTTTACAGTTTAAAGCCAAAATTTCAAACCAAATGCCACACATACTGGCAATAAAACAAATATATTCATCGAAATAAATCTTTGGAAAAGTCGGGAATTCTAATCTGAAATCATTTATTGGAAAACAATTAACTTAACAGAAAAAGTCGTTTTTGCTTTGAATGCATTTCCGGTATATAAGAAATGATGGATAAAAATATGTAAGAAATAATCCACTGATTCTTATGTACCAGAATATGTGTTCATATTTTAACCACAATTTTTGAATTTTTAAGATTAAATTGTATTTTTAATTTAAAATTTGTTTATAAATATGTAGTGATTATACCCTGTTCAGTTATGTTTAGATAGAATTATTAATTGTAAAGATCGCTGAATAGGGTATAATTGATACATTCAAGAACATTTTAAAAATAAATATTATTTTTAGATTTAATTAAATTTTATAAAATAATTTTATTAATTTGTTAATTACTTGTGTTATTCAAAATAATTTGTTTGTCCAAGACTAATTACTTTAATAAATAATAATTAAAATATATATAATCTTAACTAGGTGACCTTAATTCTTACTAATTTTGCAACTTAGATTAAACTAAATTTAGTTAATTGTATAATCGCATTCACAATATCCAGGTCCTTTTTCAGCTTCGGCTTTAATGCCGCGCTTAATCAAAAGACATTTATGTCTTTGAAATCTGTTTTCCGCTTTTAACGGATCGTTAAAACTTTTTGGACTCCAGAGTCGTTCAGCGGTTGCCATAGCTTTTGGCCTAATATTACAAATATATAAAATAGTATTTATTAAAACAATTATCAAAAATTAATTTAACATTAATACCAAGTTCTGGTGATTAGATTCGCGCTATTTATATATTCCGTCCAAACAGCGGCCGAACCTCCGATTACAAGACTGTTCTGTTGATCCGTACCGTTAAAACTGTGTGGTTCGCACTGATAGGACTTTCTCCATCCGGGCCCGTATGTGATGAGATCCAAATACCAACATGATGACAATACGGCCTGATAACCTTTTTGGGTAACATTGTAGAGCTGTGAGCGCCAGTACTTTTCCGTTTCGTTATTTGCGGGTCCTGTAGGCCACGACCCAATCCATACATTCACTAAAGTGTTTGGCTTAAGAACGACCCCATTATTGAAAACTTCTTCCCAAATGATATAACTTTTATTGAGATTTTGAACAATTTCTATCAGTCTTTGCATATAATAATCTTCAAGTTTCTGATATGTAGTTATGTTTTTGTCTTTCATAAACTTTGTGATAACGGGATTGGATTTCCAACAATCAAACTCTACTTCATCGCCACCCAAATGAAAGTATTTGTCCGGAAATACTTGTGCCGCCTCTCCCAAGAACTTTTCCAAAAACTATTAATTAGTTAAATACAAAAAAAAAATAAAATTGAAAAATAAAATTTATATTTTAAAACATTACGAAATGGGTATTTAATTACAAAGTTATAAAAACTTTTTTATTTTAAATATAAAATTCTTTCTCTGTCGACATTGCACATTGTATAAAAATTCTTTAAATCGACTATTTGTTCTCAGTATAGTTATGACTCATTTAAGTTATGTTATGACCAGAGTTAGGATATTTCGTGAGTTAAAACGTGAAAAATCAAGAATTAAAAATACATTTTTAATATAACAATTTTTACAAGAAAATGTCAAATATATCTCCAAAAATACTATTTTAAATCACGATAGTTTAAAAAAAATTTAAATTAAATAGTTATTAGCATTTTTGCAAAAAGCTGGGCATTTTTAAAATCAATTAATAAATAGTAAAATGCTTTTTAACTTAAGGGTATTAAAAAATTGAAAAGATAATTTAAAATGACTAAATTCTTAAATTTTAAAAATATTACAGTTTTAATCAATATATTGACAATAATATTTCAATTAATCATAAATTTAGTCTCAATCGGGTAAAAAGTGTTAAAATATACTAAATCGGAAATTATTTAAAATAAAGTTCAAAATCGATAAAATATTAAAAATAGAAATATGCCATTAAGTTAATAAAGTTTGATTCCCGACAATTAGTTATTCTATTTTAAATCGGAATTTCTCAAAATATACTAACTCTGGTTATGACTAAAGCCCTCCAAACGTAGGTAAAAATTATTATACGCGGCGAAAGTCTGGCGCATTAAATTTTAATTATGGTTATTCTTCAAATAATTGATGTTTTTCACATTCAGTTACTTCAGACAAAACACTATTATTTTCACTTAAAATAAACTTAATTTACAAACATTTAAATCATAATTAAAATAGAAATAGTTATTGTTTTTACAGTTACCCTAGAGAAAATAATTATTTTGTTTAAAAATTTAATAGAATGTTTAAGAAAAAGTATTTTTTTGCAATTTAAATATAACAAATAAACTAAAATATACATTAAGTAAATTTGTTCAAAAGCTTAATTTTTCCTTTGATAAAAAAACATTTTACCAAATAATTAAAAAAATTTTAAGATAAACACACATTAAAAATATTAAATAAAATTCCACACAAAAAACAGCTAAACACATGAAAATATGGAATAACAAAAAACATTTTAGTGATTGAAAAATCTATTACAGAAATATGGAAAAATCTTCATTATTCTATAGGATAGCTTTTAGAATTTTAAATATAGATTTAAATCAAAAATATTCAAGCCCACAACCTTCAATTTTTTCTAATGTCACAAATATTACTTAAAAAAAAGAATTTTATATAAATTATTTAAAATTAATTCTAATTTTCCCTAATTTTTATATACTGTATAAGGTTATCAGATGAATCGCATTATTATTTTGAGAATTATACAAATGAAAAAACATTTAAAGTAATTCAAAACCTTTATTAAATGATCAGCCCATGCTAAGTATGTTACTTTTATTATTTTAAAAATTGTCATGGTAAAATAAAAACTATAGATATAAATAATTATATTACTATGATAGATGAATATTTTATAATTAATCTAAAACAATTTTGTAATAATAATAATTTTAATGTGATTTTTCTCTATGGCCTAACACTAAACATAAGGTTTATTTTTTTAAAATTTAATTTTAATAGTTTTGAATTACAAAATAAAATTAAATCTGTTTTTTACTAAAGGTTGAACGAAACGATATCGCTTATGTTACACTTAATAGTTCTAAAATTTAATACTGATATTTTCACAAAGATATGCAATCTATTCAATAAAAGTTTACATAAAAATTATTCTTATTAACTATAAACAAAATTGCATCAGGCTGTGTTTTATTTTCAAATTTCAAATTTAGTTTACAGACAAACTAAATGAGAATTTTAATTATTTTTTCATCAATACATAAATATATTATAAAAGAATTACTAATTAAATAAAATAGTTAAACAAGTTTCTCTTTTTCAAAAAACAATGTTTAAAAAATATAAACAGAATTATCATACTGATAAAAATATTAAAGTTTTAAAAAAATTATTAATACCAAATGATCATATAATATTAGATAAAAGATTTAGAAATGTTATTAATACATTATAATTGAATTATAATTGAATTACACACATACCGACAAGCAAAACACCTAATTATAATGTATCTAGTATTATGCTTCTGATTTCAGCATAAGAAGAACTAGAAATACAGTATAATAAGAGAAGTGCTATCAAATAGTACCTCACTCTACACTTTTTTAATAATTAACATTTGGCGATACATATATTGTTCATGCCTTATTTAAGGCCTTTATAACCTGTACTTAGTTTATATAAATAAATAGTCATTGTTTTGTAATGCTTTAAATCAAATTTTATTAATAAAAGAAAGATTTATAACTGATACAAAGTTCGGGTTATACGTTTAATTATAATAAAAAAATTAATTATTAACTGAATCAAGTGTGAGTCGAAAGCTTTGCCAATATAAGAGAAAAAGTCAGTTGAACCATTCACAAGACGAGTTACATAATCATCAAGTCCTTCGCGAACCAATTCACGAATATGTGGACATGTTTTACCATTTATTAGCACTTTTTCGATTACAATGTCCTGTTTATCCGATGTAGTAGTTGTAATAGTCTCCTGACTATTAACAATTGTCGCACAAACCTGGCGAACCCAATATATAAATACACGATCATACTGTTCATTATGAACGATTTTCCAACCAAATGTCGTTGTAACTTTATGGCGTTCTAGTTCCCAAGCAGTCTGATAGTAAACCTTATTGCCGTCAACGTTCCAAATAGGAATAAAAGGATCAAATAAATCGGCCTCGTTAAGTGCCTTATAACGCTCTTCAATTGCCATTACTCCGAATATTTTGCGTATTTTTGCTAAACGCATATTTCCTACGAGATTAAACTCGTCAACACTAACGGATCGTTTGCCACTATCGTCAACATAAACAAAAAATTCAGATTTCTCCCCTGTTTTGTTAAGAAAGATATTACGCACAATTATAATTAAATAATATTTATAATTAGGCAAATATCCTACTTACCTCTTTTAGAAAAGTAATTAACTTTCACCTCCTTCTCATCCTTGTCTTCCAACTTTCTATCACTTGTAGCCTTTTGCTCAATCTTTTTTGATTCAGTTATTATACAAATTAAATAATTTGCAAAACTGTGTATAAGTTGGTGTTGTGCGCTCACTATATAAACAAAATAAGGCCAAACTTTACGATATTTGTCATTTTAAATCACTTTTTAATAAAAATATTCATTAATAAATTACGTAATGTATAAACAAATTACGTCTTTTTATATAAAATAATTTTAAATATATTAAAATAATATAATAATACAATATATATATTCAACGACAAATTGAACTTTTACATATTGCACAGATAGTTATTTACATATTGCACATCTCTTATATAAAAATACCTTGTTTATATCAAAATAAATAATATATAGAATTAACTTATTATTATAATTTAATATATTTATTTTAATCTCTATTTAATACCTAAGCCTTAATTAAGGCCTGTACAACAAATACAATGATTTAAATGCATATAAATTATATTTTAAATTCCAATTTTATTGATTTTAATATAAATATACAGTTTTATTGTAAAAACATATTTGTGCTTATCTCCTTAATCTAGTCACTTTCTTCATCGCTATCCCTCTTTAATTCTGGATCTTTCATTCCTCCTGTTGCTAATTTAGCAGCAAAAGCTGAAGGTAGCTCAGTAAATGCCTCATAATAATCTTTGCCCGTAATAATTCGCCCAACAATTGGTCCTAATTTATTGAATAACTCGCGATGATTAATTCTTTCTTTAAATTTAGTAATTTCTTTCTTATTGATTCAGCTGAATGTACCGCCAAAGCAGTTTCTTCAATTAATTTATGAACCTAATACCAAAATTAACATATAATATATAAATACAAATGATACAATTATACCTCAGGATATTCCAAATAAGCCTTTGTTGAATACGTACAAATATTAAATTTGGATTTATATAATTTAATACGATCCACCAAAAACGATTTCATATCATTTAAGGCTTCAGGTGTCCATACATATCGTTTAGATTTGGCCAAAACTATCTTTTCCCCGAAACTCGTTTTGGAGCTACTTTTGTCAATTTAGCAGTACTAGTAGTTGCTAAAGGAATTGGTTCAGAATCTTCGAAAACTTGAAATATTAAATCAGCTGAATTATCAAATTCATTATACAAATTAATTAAAAGCAATTCAATTCTTCGATTTATTAAAAAAAACAACTATCAACAAAAGAAGCTAATGAATCAAGATTAAAAACAAAATGTAGATGGATAGTGATAGTTATAAATTGTAAATTAAAAAATACTTTTTGCGCAAATAGTAAAATATATAGAAATGTTACGTTAAAACACTCTATTAATGACTGGATAATTGCTTCTGCAATTACAAACAAGTTTTTAAATAAATATTATTTAAAACAAAATGATTATATTTTCGCCACTAATATGAAAATTAAGTTAAACACAGTAAATAGATTGGCGCCAATATTAAATAAATATAATATAGATAAAAAGCGCAAAAATTATACAAAATTGTCAATAATCTTAGTTCCAGACTTTCTAATATTAATAGTTAATTATTTTATTGAAAATATAACTTTTGGGGTTTATCAGATTAAACAAGCTAAAAGTTATACTAAAGAGAATATTAAAAGTTCAAATAATTATTTAATTAAAATATTATTGCCCGAATTGTTGGTTGTTTGAAGCGCGCGCGAGGCTTGCAATGAAACAATTGAAACAACAATTAAGATTAAAAATCTAAACTTAATTGAAATGGATTGAATTGAAACACAATTTTGAGAACAAAGACAAGGGTTGATCAGAATTGAAATCGAAGGCACTTGTGGAGTGTGTAAAAACAAAAGGAACTGGCTCCAACAGCGAAGAACAAAGCATAAAAACTGTTTATTTATTGAGAACAAATTTGTGTTAATTACAAACACATTGCGAAGAGAACATTAAAAACAGAATTTCTGAGAAAACAGAGATTTTGAGAAAAGACAGTTCTGAAAAGAGCGAAAAACCAAAATAATTGGAAACACATGTCGTTTCAATTCTGAAAAACCTGTTGCTTCGAAATGGCGGCAACAGGGTGTGGCATGTAGTGCCACAATATATTTTGACAAATCGCAACTATTTGATGATAATACATTATTGTTGCGTGCAAAAATAAAATATAGACAAATAAATAATAAACAATATAATGGATATATAACATATTACAAAACATTAAAATATTACACCTGTTTTAAAGATACAATTTGTACATGCAACACTGGTAAACGCACAGTAGGCACTTGTACACATGCTACAAGCGTAATATATTATTTAAGTAATGCAAGATATCAATCTACTAAAAAAAATATAATAGATATTAATACAATTTATTGCAAACAAAATATATGTAAAAGTAATGACAGTGAAAGCGATAATAATGACAATAATGTTGATTATATTAGCAGTGATACAATAATTGCTCCATGTTAAAATTTTGAAACACACGTTTTAAAATTACACGTATCTAATTATTTTAAACAATAAACAATTTGTATATTTTAATTTTTTATAACCATGGTAAATTTTTTTGTACAAATTTTAGTGTGTCATAAAAGACCAAGTTAAAATTTTTAAAATTCCTTTTTATGTTTTGTGCTTACCATAATTCCATAGTTGTAACAAAAATTTCAACTTAATACGACCAAGCACATTTGAATAAATTGAGCCAAACCTAGTCAGTTAATTTTGTCGATGACTGTATGTATGTGTTAGTAAAAAAATAATTAAAATATTTTATTTAGTTTGTCTGTAAATTAAGTTTAAATATATAAACTGTATGAAAATATTGTGCAAAACTTTTTAGATATAGCAGTTAGAGAAATAATTTTTGCAAATTTTATTATTATATTGTATGATATTATCACGATTAAAATAATTTTTTTAAATAAACATATTATGTAATCTTCGGCCATTGTTTTTGTTTTAATAACTTATGTATATATATAATTATAATTAAATTAATGATGTATATTTAAATTTAAATACACCGACATTACAATTATGATATTCCCCACTTTTGCCGCGCATAGCACGTTTTCCTACGTTTGGAGGGCCTTAGTTTTGACATTAGATGACTATTTCTGTGAAGATCATCAGTTTTGATGATGAATAAATTCTTGAAAATGTTAGCTATTTCTTGTACTTTTTATTTTAAGAAATTGATTAGGAATTTTAATTTAATAGTAGAATATATTCTAACATATGATCAAAACAAAAAATTAAAAATCCATCTGTTGCTTAAAGTCAGGGATTGAGAAGATCGACCGATCCAGGGGGACCAGGGAAGGGATTTTTCCAAAAACGCTCAAAAAATCTATTTATTATGAAATTTTCCCAAATTTAACTGGATTTAAAGCGGTTTTAGCACCAATTTAAGGAAAATTTGCTAATTTTTAGCAAAAAAAACCAAAAAATTTCCAGCCGCCGGCAAAACGTCGAGGGGGTATCTTTTCTCAGACCAAATGCTAGTCAAGATAAATGTCAATTTTCAATGACTGATAGGCACCCCCCTTCACAATGCCTGTTTAAAGTTTAGCAAAAATATGTTATTTTTCTAAAAGTGTTATTAAATTTCACAATTAATATAAAATAACTTTAAACAGATTGGCATGTTAATTTTTACAATTTGAAGTAATTTGCCAACCGCAATTATATAAATTTTTTAAGCTCTACCATGATTTTCTCTTGATCTTTTCAATTTCAAGATTAAATTAATTTAATTAATTAATAATTACCTTGTACACATTTTCTTTTGTCGGATCAAATGGACCAAAATTGCCATTTTTATTACCATCAGTATCATAGCAATCGGTAAGAATGTCCTCTTGACCCTTACCGAAAGATAAGGTATGTCCAGGACTATCAAATTCCACTATAACTCTAATACCTCTCTCTCGTGAGTATTCAATAACATTTTGTACGTCTTCGGGAGAGTAGATATGAGTCTTTGGATTATAGGCTCCTTTTTCGCTGAGTTTAGGAAACATTTTGCTTACGTATGGAAACGACTCATTGTCTGTCATATGCCAATGAAATACATTTAGTTTATTGAAAGCCATTGCATCCAAATTGTCTAATAAGACATTCAATGGTATAAAATGACGGGAAGTGTC
>JAQFXP010001105.1:0-21661 GCA_034693685.1 Belba bartosi
ACTTTTGGTTTTAACTTCTGGTATCCAAAGTCAGGTATGAAAATCGGATTTAAACGAGTATTTTAATAGTAATATAGACACCATATACTGCATTATGCTCTCACACCCAGTCGGCATCCATCCATATCACAGCCCTATCCCTGTTTAACAATTATCTAATTGCTGTGCATTTTAAAAAGCATAACCAGACCACTCCCTTGAGACTATTAGGGCTCAAGCTTTCAATCTTGTTTATTTTGAATCGTTATTGCGTTAAACTTTTAATCAGTAGTCGAATAACTTAATTATTATAAAATCTTTATTTGAAATAATAGTTTTGATATTAGATTACAATTATTTATATAATAATAATAATAATAATAATAATAATTTCTTTAATAATACATAAATTTATGACAAATGAAAGGAAAAGATAAAACAAAAGAAAATATTGAAATTACGAACTAATTAACGCAAAATAACTAAAAATTTTGTCTTTTTTGTAAAACTGTAATAACAGAAAAATAACTACAAATTACTAATTAGTTTTTATTTATACAAACATTTAGACATTTAGTTAATATTTCAAAAATTTTAATTGAACTGAAAGTTCGAATTTTTGTCGAAATTAAAATTTTAAAAATATATATCACTTTCAAAATCCTCCGAATAATACCTAATTATAAGAAATCGACTTTAGATTCGTAGCGACATATCGTAGGATCACTGCTATAAGAGTTGTCAGTAGTGACAGTCGTCGGAGTCATGCGTGACATTTGTATACGAGAGGGTTGGCTGTGTTGGCCAGTGATGGGCCGCTCAACTTAGGTGTCGGAGCACTGGTGTCTCGTACGTCGTCCGCGCATTCTATACACAAATGCAAATAAATAGTTAATAAATGACATAAATAGGGAACTGAGTAGTGGTGGCCAGACCTGACGCAGTAGTGGTCGTCTCGTCGTCATAGCAGTCGTCGCCGTTTTCCAAATCAATGATCACTTCTTCGTCGCTTTGTTCGTCAATCGGTGGGAATTGGAAACAGTCTTCGAGTCGGAGATTGACCCGAATCTGGTCAGTCTGGAGCAGAGGTGCAACGCCTCGAACGCCTCCATTGCCTGACTTAATGGTAAGATCTTTGAGGTCTTCGTGCATTTGTGCGATTTGGCTCTGATACCGGATTTTGGTCCGAACCAGTCGTTCCGTCTGGTGCTGCAGCTCAGACTCTGTCCGCTTCAGGTGTTGTATGTATTTGATGGCACAACTGATTATATTGATGTGCGAACTCTTCTTCTCGTTGTACTCATTCGGCGGTAACTCATCCTTCAGTACTTCGAAGCAATGGCGAAGATGTGCTCTTCGGTTCTTCTCCAAAGTCTTGTGCATTTCCCGGTGTCTCGAGTAAGAAGAGTGGTCTCTGTTCTTGTCTCTATTGTTGTTATTGTTGTTGTTGTTAGCGTTAGTGTTGTTGTTATTGTTATTAGTGTTGTTGTTGTTGTTGACAGTACTCATGTTAATCGTATTACTGTTGCCGTTGTTCGTCGAAAAGCTATTGTTTTTATTAATTGAATTAATTGCTGGCCTTATAGTCGAAGTATTATTCATATCAATCATAACAGCGTTTCCGACATTTTGCTGAGCATTTCGTTTTGTACTTATAATCGATTCGTTCCACACATTCGACGTCTTCGACACCACTTCCGACTGCAATCCGAGCGCATTCGCCGCCATTGGCTGCAGTCCGGCCGCACAGGCCGTATAGGTGTGGAACTGCACACTGATCGGCACATTTGGATCCACTTTCAGGTGATATGTCGCTGAAGGCAAGCACTGGTCTTCGCTGTCTTCCAAGCTATCAGTTCCGATGCTATCATGTCTTTCGCCATCACTCGAATCTATCAATCGATGGATTCGCCAATAATTGAATTAATTGTTTTAATTATAAAATAATTAATCGAATCATTAAAACAATTAAATCAAACCATTGTTTGGATTGGATTGCAATCGAACCAAAATCAGGTCATTCTTCGACTGCAAACCAATGGTTAGAGCAATGGTTGGACTAATTGGTTAAATGTATGAATGTATGAATTGTCTTCTATAGACTGTATAGTCTATAGTCTATGGTTTATATTCTATACTATAAGTGAGTCTAAGTCTAAGTCTGATAGTATGGATCGGATAGAGCTGTAGACCAAAGCCATACCTGTCTTCTGGATGTGGTCCAAATACTTCGCTGCCTCCAGAAGAGTGTCTAAACTCATATTTCATTCCAGAATTGGTTTAAATTGTTTGGATTGAGTGAATCGGTGGAAGTGAGGGTCAGATTGATTGCAATAATTAATTACTATTGAGTTTATAACTGAGTAGTAATAGACATAATTTGACGCAAAATCACACGAATCACACGTTCAGTGATTGTCTATAAATAATGAATGCCTTCTCTGAGGCTCTGCTCTGTTGTTGTGCTCTTATGTCATGTGCGCTACCAATGCATACATACTGTTACTGTATATACAGTCAAACACTTTGACAGCAATTTCGTTGCCACTCCACTCAACCACCGACTCTAACCCGCTATCTATGTCTCGAATATTTACTCAGTATTACAATACAGCTCTTAATTGTCTTTAAAATTATTTTCGATTTTTTATTTTTTAGATTATATCTTAAATATTATTCTTATTTTCAAAAAATTTTACGTAATTTACAATAACATATTATAAATACAATAATTATTATTTTCTAAATCCAATTCAATTATTAAAGCCTTTAATATAGCATTTCTCTTAACGTTAGTCGTGTACTGCTCTTTGCATTCCCCCAAAACTCTTTCACTTAATTTCAATGTAATGTCTTATATCGAATACAGCCTATGGGCCACAAAACACACCTTTAATGCTTCCAATACGTAACGCTATGAATGAAAAGAGAGTTTATGTCAACGAATAGCGATTAAAAGTTCTTATCATTTCTTTACGTTAGACTCGTTTGAGAAGTAAACATAAATACGAACACAAAAACAGACAAAAATATATACACTATTGATATATACTTTTAGTAAAATAGTGAATACTTTGCTATTTTAAAAATAGAGTTGCCAACATTTTATTAATTTTAAAATACAATTTATTATACAATAACTGCCGGTTATGTCAAATACATATGAACTAGACGAGCCAGAAATATTAATTTGTAATTATTTTCGATAATTAAAAAAAAATAATTTTAGTTAATTATAAAAATATTTATAATTTATATAGCAGGGTAAAGTTTTTTTTAAATATTTATTTCAATACTTTACATATCTAACTAAAATTATTTAGCTATTTTATTTTAATATTAAAAGTTTGATAAGTTAATAAAGCAAAATAATTTTTTAAAAGTTCTCAAAACTTGAAATTTACAATTTTATGTTTATTAAAACAAAATATCAATATTTAATTTTGTTATTTATAAGTTTAACAGAAATTATTTTTTAAAATATAGCATTAAAAGAGTTAGCCAAAAGTGTCCAAATTAGAGGTTTGGAATAGAGGAATATGTGTATGTAGGAAAGGGTAAAAATTGCGATTAGTGTTAAAAAATTATTGATTTATATTTGATTCCATAAATTTGATTCTATATTTAATGGATTTATTTAATATTTATATAGCCTAAATTTTCTATTTTAACAAACCACAGAATTTATTTTTTTAATTAAAAGTTAAGATATATATGCCAAAATTTCAAAATTAAAGAAGTGACTTGTTCAACTCTGAGCTTATTAATATAATAAAAATTTAAAATAGCCAAAAGGAAATAGCAAAATATATCTTGTTTTAACAAATAATAAGCACCCCTTTGTGTTTTGTCCGTAGAAATGGCTATTCCTAAATACAATGTACATACAATCACATTTAATTTGGCCATATTTTGCACTTATAAATAAACGTGTTTTGCACTTATAATAACATCTAGTTAAAATATAAAATTAATATTATTTAACAAATGTTTGACTATAAAAATATGTCTTATTAATAAAATTGTAACATTTGTCACACATTGTTAAAATAAAACTTATAACATGCATACAACATCAATTAAAATTTTGAAATTTATTTTTCCAACCCTATTTTTAATAAAAATAATAAAAACCAGACAATAATCAATATAAAAGTCTGTTCGCCATCAAAACAGTATATTTTTTTCAATTATTTTTTTATCTTTTATTTATATAATTAGCAAATTAAAATATATTATAGAATTAAATTTCAGTCTGCATTCACACAATTTTTCTTTTCAAACAAATGCCTCAATTTATTTATAGCTAACTTATTATATTAAATTGTTTTAATTCTATGCATTTAGAAGCATTAAAATAATTGAAAACTTTTTGTTAAGTTTTGATTATATTTCAAATTGTCTTTACTTAGCCAATAATAAGCTTATGTTTTATATAATTTCAGTATTTTTGTTATTTAATTACTCAATTAAAATTCTTTATTTGATTTAACAAAATTTTTTAAGAACAAAAATTAATTTTAAAAACAGGCATTAATTACTCTTTGCATTATTTCTTATATTATGTTTTCTAGATTGAAAAAGTCTGTCATTTATTACATCTAAACTAAATGTTTTTTATAGTCATGTTTGAAGTGTCCTTCACTTAATTTCTGCATTTAATTCAACAATAAATTAAATTATTATTTATATTAATATAAATTGTATCGTTTCACAAATATTACAATGAAATTAAAATAAATAATTATTTTTAAAAATTTAAATACAGATTTTATCAAACTAATTCTTAAAAAATTAATATTAAGTTGTAAATTGCTATTCTATTTAAAAAAAAGTAAAACTTTACTTGTCTAAATTTATGCGCATATAAAATATTTTAATGCAAATAATAGTTTACAAGGTGCAAGTAATCTTTTTCCTTATTTTCTTAAGTTTTTTTTATTACATTTTTACTAAAAATATATTATGTTATTTTCTCTTTCCAGTATAACTAGATCTTTGAAATTTTTGGTTTAAAGTATATTAAATATTATATATTTTAAACAGAGATTAAGAAGGTAAAATAAATTTAATGTAATTTTTTATTTTTAACCATATGCATAATTATGATCAAGTTTTTTTTTAATTTAAAATAAAACTTTGTATACTTTTATAATTTATATAATTATCAATTTATTTTATTTTTATATGTAATAAAAATTAAAATATTTATTTTATAAATAAAATGTACAAACTAATCTAGTTATAATTGTAATATAATAGAAATTTTTGTCAAAATTTGTAAGATATGGTTTGTAAATGATTTTTTGTTTTATTAAACTATTATTTAAGTCTAGAGATTATGTAATTCACATAATGTGAATTCTATTCATACAAAAGAGAGATGTGCTAAAAAAAATTAAAAAATTAAAAAATTTTAAAAATTTAATTAATTTTGAACTTTCCAACTTCATGGTTTATTTCTTTAAAAATATAGGAAATGTTTTGATTTATTATCAAATACGGAAAAAGTTGGCAAGGAAATATTAGAATATTTTTTATTTTAATTGCTTGCTCATCAAGGACAATAAGTACATTTAACATTTAAAACGATAATAATATATTTGTGATATATAATTTATATAATATAAATCTACATAATTATTTTTTCAAGCTATATTTTTTTAGCTAGTATTGTTTTGTAATTAAATTTTAAAATTTTCCGTTCTAATGAAAATATAGGACAAGTTTCTGAAATTATTTTTAAAAACTTTTCTCGGTTTATTTATTTTAAATTTTATTAAGATTTACATAAACATTTTTTATTTGACAATAATCCAGGTATATACAAATAGATTAGAAAATTTCAGATTATTTTTTAAATCAAAAATTTGGTTTATATCTGCAAACTTAAAAATTACGATAAATTTGCAATAAAAAAATTTGTTAAAAGCATATTATAATTAAAATGCGCATAAATACAGAGTGTTCATATCTACAACCGAACATATTAACTTTTTTGTTTGGATTTAAGATTAAATTTTTTTGTATTTTTGAATGAAGAGACGTGTTTTTAATGCATGAGTATAATTATTTTATGGCCTTTGCATGTTTGTTTCAAACTAACTAATTAAATAACACTAAATGACAATTACCTTGGTCCAAACTCAAGATAAAATCAGTCACATTTTTAGAGCTTAAAAAACTTTAAATCAAGATAAAAAAGTAAATTTAATTATAAATTGTAATAAATTATTACCGTAATTCCTCACAGTTTAGGACATGTACTTATAAGACAAAGTAAACTTAAACTCTAATTAATAATTAAATTTAATTAATAAGTGACATAAATTAATTAATTATAATTAGTTTTATTGTGTATAGTAATAGATTATTTTACAAATTTTTGTTTAACAATAAATTTAATGTCAATCAACCTATTTTATATAACTTTCAAGCAATAAATGAGCCATAATTTTATGATGTTTTTAATTTTTAAACTTTTAGCATTAGCATTATTATCAAAAATATTTGCGTTAAACTTTAGTAAAAATTAATTTTTATTCTGATTATTTAAATACATGTACGCATATCCTTATAAGAACATAAAACCCAAACTTACAGCAAGTTTATGCCCTAAACTGTGAAGATTTATGGTAGCTTAATTAATTATAAAAAATAAGGATTAGTCAGGGGGTGGAGTTATAGCCAAAATATCCTCTTTATCTTTATTCAAATTAGCAAATTTTCAATTGAGTCTAAGCAAAAAATAGATATTCCTATGTGTTTTGTCAAGGCAAACATTGACCTGCAATTATTTAGTTTTTTTGGTAAATTGTTAGTAAATTTGATTTAAATTTAATTAAATCTGGTTATATTGCTAAATAACAATAACAAAAATTCTGCTATTTTACCCTTTTTTAAAAATTTATCTCTTTAATATTTAAGAATATTTCTTAAAATTAAAACTAAATTTAAATTTTTTAAAACTAGTAAATTAATAGTTTACATAAATAATAAATTTAATTAATATATTCTAAATATTGTTTATATTTTGTTATCATAAATTAATTAGATATTTAATAATTAAAAATTATTTTACTTTTTAATAAAAAAATTTTGGAATTTATTGATTAAATTAATCTGTTTAAACAATTTAGAATTTACACATGTTTAATTAAATTTACTTAAGTTTTACTTAAATTTACTTATTTATTAAATTTAAAAACTTAATATTTCAGAGTATTTAACGTTTCCAAATCGGTTGCTGAACAATCGGTTCGAGATGGGTGTAGTCCAGAGCCGGCGCCGGCACAGCTATTGGCGCTAATTCATGGCTATATTGAATAGTTGGCTCATAACTCACTGATCGAACGGCAACCGGAATGTCAGTTCTGACGGTGTATTGACGCACCTGTTATTTTAAATATTTTATTAAATATATTTTTACCTGGAGGATATTTTTAAAAATTGATTATTAATTAGTTTTAAAAATGTTAAATAATTAATAATTATCGATTATATAATTTTAAAAAGTCTTAATATAAGTATAAAAAGTTACTGTTTATAACTAAAAATAAATTAATTAAAAACTATCGCATTTATAGTAATTAATAATTTTAATTATGTTTGAAAAAGTTATATTTATATTAAACATATTTTTAATTTATTAAACTAGAAAATTTGTTTAAAAATAAACTAAAACTTACCGCTGGTATGATCTGACTGGTTGGTTGTGACCACTCGCTTGAACTGAATCGGTGTTCCGGAACGGTGTGGGCTCTGAGGATAAATCAAATTTAAAAGTTAATCAATAATAAATTATAGGTACCTGGTGATAGTTTCGGAGACAGTAGTTGGAATAGAAGCCGGAATCGCAACTCGAGAATGAGTCAAAACCGAAGGAACGGCCGATACATATCTGTGCACGATAGGGCTGTGAAGAAGACCTGCATTACATACAGTTAGAACTGCGGCTATAATTGCAATAATTTTCATTTTTTAATTTTAATAATTCAAGTCTATGGCTGAGTTTAAGTTTTGATAGTTTCTTATAAAATAGTTGAAATCACTTTTTATACTCAAATATTTGAGTTATAGCACTCTGATTGCCATTGGATCGTCACTTTGGGTGGAGTATTGAAGGCTTTCTATGGATTCATTTGAATCAATTTTGACAACTTTCTACTCCTCTTAAATATTGTTTAGTGTTTTGTTTGGGAATTTCTTAAATTCAATGTTATTACAGTATAAAGAGTATGTAATTACATAAAATTTATAATTACAGAATTCAATAACGATATTCTCTATTCTCACAATGCTGTGTAATCTATTCAGTAACAGTTTCAGTATCAGTATATAAAAATTAACAACATTGCACTACTGTTATAGTAGGCTAAATTTTATTCTCAAATTCCAAACATAATTTAAAGACAAACTACATGAGATTTATAATTTTTTACTGACACATACATATATTAGCAGAATTAATAATTAGAGGAAATATTTATACATAAAATTTTTTTTTGTGAAGGGAAATAATGTTTGAAAATATAGACATGATTTTTATAGTGATACCAAAAAGTATCAATAAGCAAAGTGGGGTTTATTTATAAACTGTATTTATCTAGTACAGTTTAGTAAAAAGAAAATTTTAGGTACTTTTGGGTAATTCTGTAAAAATTTTATATTTATGTTTATATTTTTAAAAATATTATTTGCCACCATATTAAAATTTTATTTGTAAATATTTAATTTAATTATTAATTCTCCTTTAATATTTTTAAGTGTTAGTAAAAAAATCATTGAAATATCTCATGTGGTTTGTCTTTAAATTAAGTTTAAAAGTTATAAGCTGTAAGAAATTATTGTACAATATGTGCATAATTTTTTAAATATTATAGATAAAAATATAATTTATGTACATTTAACTACTATATCATAAGTTCTTATTATGATTAAAAATATAAATATTTTGTTATGTTTTGACATACTCTTTACTTTATTTTAAAAAATGCCAACTGGTTTATATTGAATTATTATAATATCAAATATAATAGATTAAAAGTAACATTTTATTTTATAAAATTTAAGACAATTTTATTAATTACAAGACACTATTAGAGCTTTAATCTATTAAACAATAATTTTTAATAAAAAATAAATATATTTTACAAAAATATTAAGATAGGTTTGCAACCCAAATTTAAAATGTTTTAAAATATTTTTAAAATTAATTGTTTCTTATTATGCAAAAAATTTAATAAATTATCTAAACTTAACTTGAGTTAAAAAAAGATTAATAAAAAAAAAGTATATTGCACAATAGTTAATGTTTTAAAATTAGAAATTTCTCCTTATGGAATTCCCGCAATTAACTACATTAATGTATAGAAAATATGTTAAATACATGTAATATTATTAAAATTGTACTGTTTTAATAAAAAATAATCATACTATAGTATTTATAAGCAAATTAATAAATATAATCTTTTTTAATTTTATAAATTATTAAATTGCTTAAAATATATTTAAAATATTAATTTCTTGATAATATAAATTTTTAAAATTTATTTTTGTGTGATACTTAAATTATAATTAAATTTTAAAAATAAATAATTAATGTTTAGTACTAAATATATTAATTTTAAAAAAATAACTACCGGTAATTTAATGTTTTAAAATATTACATAAGATATAAAATGTTTTGGTAGGAAACGTCGGCCATAACAGTTATTAAAATTATTACTATTATTAAAAAAAAATAAAATTTTGCACAAACCAAACGTTATTTTTAATCATTGGCAATTAAAATTTTCAGTTATATTTTTATATATAAAATTTTTAAAGTTAGTTATAATAATATAATTGTTAATATTTTTATATTTTAATAAATTATGTGTACAATTTGAATATATTTTCTATTTGTGGAAATCCAATACAACTTTAAAAATCCAGTAAATAAATATATAAATTAATAATTAAATAAATAGTTATTACAAAAATACATTTAGAAATTTCTATAAATTATAATATAAAAGAGTAAAAACATTCACACACAAAAATATAACTGATTAATATAACTTTACTTTATTGATATAATTACAGAAATAAAAACAACGTGTTTTATTTATTCACTTATGTAATACATAAATTATGTCATTTTAAATTAGTCTTGGTTCTAAGGGAATCCTATTGAAAATATAGACTACTGCTTTTTATTATCTTAAATGATAAATTTTATTAAGCTAACATTTAAAATTTTAATTAAATTTTTTTAATACTATTAAAAACTTTATTAATTTAATTAATTATAAAATCTCTCTAAAGAAATTTTAGTCGAAAAATTTCTAGAAAATTTATTTCCTAAAAGTTTATAGAAATATTAAAAATTTAAAACACTAACAATAATGGACCTGTATTATTATTGAGTTTAGGACAAATTAATCTAGAAATTTAAAATCATTAAAAGTTTAAAATGTTGGTTTGCTTTTTCTATTGTTTGCTCATAAATTACAATATAACATGTGGGTCATTTTACAAAGATATTATATTTTATATTTAATAAACTGTAAAAAAAACTAACTAACAATCTGAACTCTTATTAGGTTTACAAATATACTTAGTAAAACTTAGTTATTTTTAATTAGGTTTAAAACTTAGTTTTAGTTATTTTTAATTAGAATTTAAAAATTAACATAGATATTTTTTTGTTAAGCATTTTTAAACTTTGTTTTTAATTCAAATTTTTTAAGAATTAAGAAAGTAGTTTAGTATTCAAGATTTTAAAATTAAATTTATAAAAATATTTGACAAGTTATGACTAATTGTAAAAATATAATATTATGTGTGAAAGTGATTTAGCAGCGAATGATTGAGACAATGAGAGCAATAGTAGAGAAAATTATAAATTTTTACTGAATCGACCGAATTATATTCCATATATTAGCATTGTTAATCAGTTTATGGATAGTTACTGTCAAAATTTTCACATTTATTCTATCAAATTCACTTCAAAATTTGAAAATTATTGTTAAATTTTCCTTAAACTCAGAAATATATTCAAATGAAAACAACGAAATTTGGGTAAAATAAAGGTGAAAACCCTGACCAACGCCTGTGGTTAGCCTATAAAAACCTTAAATGATAAAATGTAACAAATGTTTTCATTAATTAAGAATCGAAGGGCGGAATCGTCTTAATTTAAAAATATAACTTATTTCATATTGATAGAAAAAATTCTTGATTGTCAGAAAACTCGTGTTCAATGCCATCGCTTAATTTTGAGCTCAACTTTTATATATTTATTTACTATAAAGTGTATTTTTTGCCAAAAATCTAAAAATATTTAATTCTATAAATTTTACTTGTTAGTTACAATTCGGCAACAGTTTAATGTAAATTACAAGCACTGAAAGGAGAGGTCTTTGAAGGCCGGGTCGGTCATTGAGTGCTAACCGATAGCGATAACGAAGAGCTAAATCCTTGTCATTTATTCTGTAACTTATAACTTATAATCCCATCAATAGTATTAAATAATATTTAAAAGATTATATATTAATAGTTAATAGCATAAGAAAATAATGGTAAGCATTGGAAAGTAATTGAAAGTAATGGAAAGGAAGGTGGAGTAGTGTAAAGTACAATCGCTTGTGCTCTTGACCCAATTCGACTCAAGGAATTATGCCATCCCTACACACACATCAGTTCGGTCTTAATATTTCAAACTTTGATTTAATTTTAATATTTTATTAATTTCTAAATTCTTTACGCAATAGCCGGTTATCCAGTGCTTGAGATGAGGTGTACCTCAATTGACAGAATTGAACAAATCTTTGCAATTGGTTTAGAACTTAAAGAATTTGAATTGAGAAGAGGAGGTCGTTTGTTGATTCATATAAAAGGATAAAAATTTACAGTTTTTTCAATTCAATTCAAAGCAATCGATCAGATTTTGAAAATGTTTTCCATTGTATGTATTTCAAATCGTAATGCAATTAAATCTAAAATAATTATAAATACTTTTATGTATTGAACTCAGGTATCCTTATTTGCATTAATATCCTCGGCCTGTGCCGCAGGTCATCACCATTTAATCCCTCCATCGCCAAGTGTGGCTACGTATGGCGCACCCGCTCTTTTGTCCAATGGAGTGCTTGACTCGACACTTCTTCATTCCTCTCCATCTCTTTGGTCAGGAGTTGTTGGACCGTCAGTATTGTCGGCGCCAGTTGTTCACAGATCAGTACTGGCCGCTCCATCTGTACTGGCCCACCAACACGTGACAGTTGCCAGACCTTCGGCTGTTGCTGTTGAGAGAGTCAGTTATGGATCAGTGCCATCAGTGTCAGTAGTGAATGAGCCGACAAGTATTGTCGCGCCCGGGAAGACCATCAGAGGACATAGTTTTACTTCAGAGGTATTTATAAATTAATTTAATTTTATCCAAAATTAACTCAATTTGCTCTTAGGTTCGACACGACTCAGTGGCACGATTTGCAGCGCCTCTCCTAACTTCCTATTCTGCCCCCGCCCTCGCTTCCTACGCCGCCCCCGTCCTAGCCAGTGAAGTATTAGAAGCACCCGCTCTTTCAGCTCATGTTCTTGAAGGCCCCTCTACTTTTGTATCGGCCCCTCAAGTCTATGCTACCGGACCCGCTTCTATAGTTGCTGTAAGTTTTGTTAATATAAAAATAATGTTGCTTAAATAGTTATTTAAAAATGCATCTGGATCACTGGATAGGGACCGGCATCTGTGAAGGGATACACTTTGGAAACCGGAAGAACTGATTTAGTGAATGAAGTAAGACTCAGATCCGCTTCTATTCCCGCGACTGTAGTTCACGACACACTCGTAGAGTCTGTGCCGGCCGTCGCACCCGTTTATTCATCGGTTCTTAGACAACCTCATGTTGTATCTCATGCCGACTTCTTAGGCGCACCCCTTCTCAAAACTCTTTGGAAAAAATAAAAACTGTGTTTATTACCAGATTTTATAAACTATGCTCCTGTTAAAACTTATGTAAAAATTAACAAGATTGTTTTAAATTATTTAAACAAAAATTGTAAAAATTATTGTTTTTAAGATTTTTAATTATTAACTTCTGATTGATTTAAAATTGAATTATTATCTAAATTAATAAAAAAAAAATTAAGCTTTTCAATCTATTTATTTGAATTGTATATGTTTATCAATTAAATAATCATAATATTCGAAATTTTTAAAAATACTTAAAAAATTCTAGATTTGATTCTTAATTAAAAAATTTAATTAAATTTTAAAAATAATTTAAATAACTAGGTAAATTAACTTTTGGAAAATTTCTAACAAATTTCAAATGTTAATAAAAAAAATTTATATGGTTTATTCTGATTTTAGTTTAATTCACTCAAAAATTGCAACTTTATTTTAAACTTTATAAAAATGTTTTCATTGCTTTAATACAGTTTATGAAAAGCTAACCAATGGGAGAGGGAGTATAATAATTGGTTGAGGAGTAGGCATCAGAAAGTCTGACTTGGAATTAAATATATAAAGTGACACACAGAATACTAAATATAATTTAAATGTAAAATTTATTTCAAAATATATATTCAAGTTAATTATTTTTGCTTAAAAAATTAATTTTTAACATCTAAATTATATTACAATACTGTATGTATATTTTGAAAATTGCAATTAAAACCAAAATATTTTTATTTTTACATCTAATTACTTTATACCAAACATTTAAAATTCAAAGCCCTTGGGCTTATTATTAAAGACATTACTTATTAAAAACTTAAACATTTAGCTTAAAACGTGTTTTGTCAATTCACACAAATGCTGTGACTATTAAATTCGTTCTAAGATTCAACATACAAAATATTTTTAATAATATATTAAATAATTGAAAATAAATATTTTAATATTTATTAAAACATTTTATTTATAAATTATTTTTTACCAGATTTATAACATTTTATATCTTTATTTATATTTTGAAAATCATGAATTATTTTATTTTGCGTTAAAACTCTCATAATAATTATTTAAATTATATTTGGTAATTTTGTAGTATATTTGTTTTATCTATATTTAAATTGAGAACATAATTGTTCGCAATTTTATGTAAAGCCAAACATGCAACAAATTAATTGTAGTATTAAACGAAATGTTTACGATTTTTAAATTAGAGTAACAGTGTTTAAGTTTGTATTATTTTTGTTAAATCAAGAAATGATCAGGTGATCTTAAATCTAACATATATTATGTTTGTAAAATATTAATGTTTGAATTTGAATTTTAAACAATAAAATAAAAAACTTTTTTTTAATAACGCACGATTTCGTCGCTAGAGCTTTAAATAATATTAAAATTAGTTATTTTTTAATTTTAATTAAAACCCGATAACTATTTTTATATTCAATCACTTTAGACAAAGTATTATTATTAATCTTAAATTAATTAAAGGATTGGGAATATTTTTCAAACATTTACAAAACTTTTAATAGTAACAGTTAATAACAATATTTCATAAATACTTTAAATTAATATCAATTAATACTTTAAATTATATCAATGTTTAATAAAATAAATATCTAAAAATTAAAATGCTTACAAAAATTATTATAAAAATACATTATATATACATATATAAACAGTATTATAAATTGATCAAATAATATTAATTTAAATATTGCAGTTTAGATACTTTTAAATAATTAACTTGAATAAAAAAATTATTTTAAATTGTTTTTTAGCATTGTGTATTATTTTCTAGTTATATGTGCACTTAATACCATACGAGACAGCCATACCATAATTACCAGATGTGGCCACATCTCATAGTTCAAAAGAGTTGATTAACACTTTAACTGCTTAATAAACATATAAAAACAATATACAATTATATCAGTATCTGCATAGTCCTAAGGTTGACCTTGTAGGTCTTTGCAGATATATTGTTTTTGTATGTTTAACAAATGGTATAAAAGCTAACAAACATTTTGATTTCTTATCTTATGGCCACTTCTGCTTATACATATTTTTAGAAATTTAACAAATGCTCACTAATTCTTTGTTCAAAAATAGAAATTTAGCAATACTTTTGACAGACAGCAATTTCTTTTTTGTCAAAGTTAGATTATTTTTAAAAATTAAAAGCAATTTTACTTAAATTTAGTTTAAATCCGGTTTAAATGTAATTAAATTAAAATGCAAAAAGGGATTACTTCATTCTGAGGTTTTGAGAAAAATTGCTTGCTATACACTTTGACTGCCCCTGAATTGGCCAAGTTTAACTAATCCTGAATTTATTCTTTAAAGCTTTATTGATCGTTAAATCAATTGTAAGCAATAAAACTGATTTCAGTTTTTATAGTTAAGCCCAGTTTGTAAATTGCGTAAGAGTTCACATTTGCAACACTACTTAAAATTGAAGAATTATTGATTTTAGAGCTACTATGCATTGACGTTAGATTTGCAATAAATTCTGTCATTATATTACAAGTCTTCCAAAATTTGATAAATCACTGAATGTCCAAAATATTGCATTTTTTGACAATTATTTAAATTATTAAACAAAATGTCTATTAATTTAAAGTACTTTTTATTCGTAATTCTGTTAATATTCGAATCGATTCCAATTGAATCAAATTTTGTTCATAAGAAGAGAAGCGATTGGACTCCGATTGACACAAATGAGGATAATTTGATTGATTCGGCATTATTTGCAGTCAATGTGATTAGTGATCGACAAAATTCGGTTTATCACAAAAGACTCGTTCGGATAATAGATGGACAGAAACTGATCGATTCGGGCATTAAGTACTCAATCGTTTTGGAAATCACTTCAACTAATTGTCGCAAAAATGAAGTCCAAAGAAGTGATATCAAGAACTGCAGTCGCAATGAGATCGAGGTTTGAAGCGATACTCAATTCGGTTTTGTTTTAATTTAAATAATTTAATTCATTTCTATATGTCGTTTGACAGGAGTCGGAGATCTGTGAAGTGCAGGTCTTAATCAATCTTTGGACACAAAGACGGGAACTGTTGGGCTCTAAGTGCAGAAAACTTTGAGTTTATCACCAATTGTCTTATTGGCAAATTTGAGTTCAAACAATTGGTAACTTTAGATAAGCCTAAGATATGTTATTATATTAAGCAATAATTAAATTAATTTTCTGTTTATTAAAAAACCTTAAAATATTGTATCAGAAAATTAATACTTAATATAAATTATGTTTTAATTGTTTTTGTTTTTATTTAAAACTAAAATAATAAAACCGACAATTGAGTCTAAGTAAAAACAAAATTTGGTTTATCAGATAATTCTAACAAGTCAATTACGGTATTAGGAATTATTGCAAAATCAATTTATTCAATAAAATAATTGAATTCAATTTTCTTTTCTATTCTTTTTAAAATAAATTATTAAAAATTCAAATATTTGTTAATTATATACAAAATATTTCCAATAAATTCTTAATTCAAATCATCAATTAATTGTTATTTAATAGTTTAATACGTATATAACGTATAAAGTTATGTTAATAACGTAATAATATCATATTATACATTACACAGTGTAATAAAGTACTAAACAGACAATCTTAACGTTATTTCCTGTATTAAATAATCGAGTTTATAATCGATTGTCGATCAGATGTTTGCTGTTATGCAATAAGAAGTTATAAACAATATTAGACTTATTTGTTAAACTAATTCATATTAATAAATTAAATTGAGTTCACAATAATTGCTGTTTTAGATATTTATCAATTGTTTGAGAGGTTGGCAGAGGAGACTAAACAGTATTCATATTTAGCTTAGATTTTGTGCGATTTAATAGAAATTAAATAAATTTTAATAATAATAATAATCGCATAAACAGTATTGACGTTAGTCTTAATTATATACCAAATAACCCAACAATTCTCAGACTCAAGTGGTTTGCAAATTGCAGTCATTACTGCTCTTTCAACCACTCAATCAATTAGTCTTATATTTAAGTTATAACCTTTTAATTGACTTTAGTCTTAGACTTAAACTGTTTTGTTTGTAATGGAAGACAATCTTCAAATCGACAATAAGTGTATTTTCTGTCGAATCGCAAACAGTATTTCAAACGACTCTCAAATCCTGTTTGAAGTGAGAAATACATTAATTGTTTGATTGTTTCGATTGTTATTTACTAATTGTTTCTAATCTTTAAAAGAACAACAAATATGTGATAATCAAAGACATTCGACCCGCTGTCGAACACCACTATCTGCTTATCACCAAAAGGCACATTAAAAACGCCAAACAACTCAAGACTACTCAAGACATCGAATTAAGTGAGTTTTTGGTCTTTCAGACAAACAATTCATATAAATTAGATTTAGTCTTAAGTCTAGACTCTAGAGTAAACACAGTTTCTTATACCTATTTGCTAGCTCTTCATTGATCAATTATTTTAGCTTTTGCAAGTTAACAAGATTGATTTTTATGTTTCTAGAATTAAGACAATAAGAACTGATGAAAAAAGTATAGTTTTCTGATATTTGATATATATTTGGGTTTATATTGTAGTTAAGGATATGAAGAAAATTGGATTAGAATTCATGTCCAGTAAAGGTCTAAACGATGCGAACGAATTGAGGTTTGAATTAATTAGTTTTGCTTAAACTGACATTAATGCTGACATTGCTAATCCAACCACAATCACAACCCCAACCCCTGGTTGCCTGGCTTGTGCAGAATGGGCTTCCATTGGCCACCCTGCAGCACCATTCCTCACATCCATTTGCATCTACTCTACCCAACCTCTCAGATGTCTTGGATTTCTTCAATTGTCTACAAAACCGGTAGCTTTTGGTTCGTTGAGGTATGGCTCAAATATTTCGAATTGTTTTGACTTTTATTTTGATTTGAATTTTAATTCCAACTATAGGTCAATGATCTGATAAAATCGCTTTCAAAACAATAACTATTTTGGACTTAATTTTTAACAAATCTTTTAATAATATTGTCATTAATTAAATAAATTTATTACAATTTTGCCAATACTTTAAAAATAAAATATTATGTGAAATGAATTCCATTGCTATTGAAAGCGTGCAAAAGGGCGAGGAAGTGGTCGATGTCCAGAGTTCGGGCCCTTTTGTCGCCAAAGTGGCTCTCCTTCAGAATCAGTTCGATTTTGGATTTGATGTCGAAATCTGGACTCAATTCGATGTTATTGACAGAACAGTGGACTTCATAGTTATGTCTCAACATTTCGGAGACGTATTTGAGTTTGAATTGAGCGCAAAGAGTCTTATTCTTGCGGTGAAAGCAGATCCGCAGCAATCCGTCCCACTCTTTGAAGTTGACATTCGGCGGAGGGTTTATCGGTTCCAATCGAATCACACTCGACTCGACCTTCGGTGGCGGACGGAAGTTGTTCTTGCTTACTTTCATTAGAATGTCGACTCTGGCCAACAACTGGGTGTTGACCGACAGACGGCAATACAACTTATCGCCCGGTTTTGCGACCAATCTCTGCGCGAACTCTCTTTGAAACATCAAAACAGCGCTTCTGAAGAATGGTCTGTGAAGTAGGAGTTTGAAGACAAAAGGTGACGATATCTGATACGGAAGGTTAGCCACACAGACGTCGAAGAATGGCAGCTCTTTCTGCAATACGTCGCCGATTATTATCTGCAATTTGTTTTGAAATGGCGTCGATTGGACTCTCTTCTGAAGTTCGGCCACAAGTCTAGTGTCGACTTCACAGACGACCACTTTTTTGCATTTGTCGAGCAGTTTAACCGTCATATTACCCGTTCCCGGACCCACTTCCAGCACCACATCTGTCGGCCTAAGACTCGCCTAACCATACAAATCAATACAATTGAACACAATTAAACACAATTGAACTTGGTAAGACTAATAAGTATAGATAAGTAATTAATTATTAACGTAAAGTTAGCCAAACCTTTTCAATCATATTAGTGATGACTAAAGGGTTTTTGAGTATGTGTTGGCCCAAACTCTTGTCGAAACCAATGCCTTGTCTTTGGATCGCATTGTGTTGTCGCGACTTCTTCTCTGATTTCACTTTAGGCATAATTTTTGTCAATTAATTGAAATTACATTAAAAACAAATCGATTGTCTGTTTTAAGCCTAAAAAGGTTTTGATTATCAAAACATAAACACATGACATGACATGTGTTTGCCTTTAATTCAATGCATTTTATGTGCAATAGATGTCAGACTCGATGTAAGACTGGTTTCAGAGAATTGTATTGGAATTGAATGAAGACTTGAGTGAAGATAGAGATCAGGAATCGGTGATTCTGTTCACTCTTCAAGAAAACATTGTACGACTCGAGTAGTTCTCTTATTCTAAACTTGTATTGATTTTTAGTATTTACGCCTCTCTTAGAGATAGAGACAAATGTTTTGGTTTTCAGTTGAGACGAGCGAAACGTCTTTCTTCTAAACTCACGTCTTCTCTCATTTCTACTCATTATTTGATTTGTAGTCTAAAACAGAAATATATATAAATTTATATAAATGTAAATACATTATCCATTCGTTACTCTTAACGAAGGTTGTGATTAAGTGCCCAATAATTCATCATTTATTCAAATTCTATCAATTCATTACATATTTACTGATCAAACACTTCACTCATCTATTCATCAATTGCTTCGCTCTTCAACTGTTTCCGTAAATATATTAATTTAATTAATTTATTACTAAATTAAGTTATTTTATGTTAAAAATAATTAGAATTCAAAGCAATCTAAGCGTTTGATCTACTGTATGGATAACCGATACTACTATAGAATCCAATATATTTTAATACTGTATGTAATGTAAGAAAATGTCTTTCAAAGCGCAATCCAGACATTCCTTTGCATACATTTACTGATCAATTGCTTCCAATTGAAGACAATTCTTGAATATATCAAATATCGAATAAAATATTGATTTTCTTATTAAAACTATTGACTATAAAAACTCATTTTATTTAACGCTTATTACATTGAATAGTATATAAAACTTATGTAAAGCCAAGTCGTGGGAAACAAACAGATATTTTCCTGAATTCAAACAAAACTAAAGCCAATAATTCGTAATAATATTCAAATTGAGTTTTTATTTAATTTGTAAATATTAAACATTAGACGAAACTGAGACTGAATTTTAAATTATTTAAGTCAACAAATTGAGATTTTTAACAGTATATTATTATTTAAATAATTAATTTAATATTTTGCAATTAATTACTTTAAAAAATTTTATAATTTAATTTATAAAATAGGTTTGTTTTTTAAAATAATTGAATTTTAAAATAACACAATCCGTAAAACATATTAAAGTCTATTATTTTGTTTGCTTCAACTTATTGCTTGTGTTAAGACTTTACAATAGTTCTCAATCGCTTTTAATTATATTATTTTATTGATTGACCAAGTAGCATTCACTTTTTTTTTTATCTCAACTAAGCACAACAATTGATTTGTTAAGAATTCAGTTATTATTGTTCAAACAAATCGGAATTGCCCATAACTACAATATTAAAAGTCAATATTATTTTGTTTTAAATTATTTTAATGATTTCAGATTAAAAACTGGAATTTAATATATTTGTAAAAATTTAATTAATATTTTTGTTAATAAAAATTGTTTTAAATACAGACAGTTTTATATATGGAGTGTGTGATCTAAAACAATGTTGTAGATATAGCTGTCCCCAGACCATCGGCTATGTACAATCAACCATTAATTTTAATTAGCTGTTGCATTGCAATTTAAAGTTTAAAATAAAATGTGTAAATCTAATACTGACCATTTAAAGCTTTGCAGGTATGCTTTTTACATGTTAAGTTGATAGTAAAATAAATAATAGTTTTATATTTTCAAACTCTAGCAATGTTTATTATTAGAGCCATATAAAAGATAAGAAATCAAAATGTTTCTTAGCTATTATGCCGTTTACTAAACACTTTGCAAATATATTGTTTTTGTATCTGTATATAGTCAGGATCATATGTATGTGATCAAAATCGATGTAGTTGACATAGCTGCACCTCGCAGCTTTAGCTATTTGTTATTCGGCATTGATTGTTAATTAGCTGCAGTTTTGGAATTTAAAGCTTAAAATGAAGTTTAAATATTTAATACTAACAAAGTATATGTTTTTATATGTAAAATTAATTGTAAAATAAAGTAATTGCAATAATTGATGAAAAGATTTTGTTAAGTTTTTAAAATTATTGTTAAAAAATAATTTAATTAAATATTTTAATTATTATATTCCAATTAACCAAAAGTTTAAATTTATAAAATTATTAATACTTTATTTATTAATCAATTTAACATGTAAAAAACATACATGCAATACTACATAGTTAGCATTGAATATATACATTTATTTTAAGCTTTAAATTGCATAACAACAGCTAATTAACAATTAATGTTAAATAACAAATAGCAAATACTACGGAGGGCAACTATGTCAACTACATCGATTTTGGTCACATACATATGATCAGACATTCAGAAGGGGGGCATCAGTTAAAAATCCCCCCTTATTTTGAAAATTGAGATTTATCCCTCCCCCCCTAGCATTTGGTCCGCGAAAAGGCACCCCCCCTCGAAGGCGGCCGGCAAAATTTTCGGGTTTTTTGACCAAAATTAGGAAAATTTCCCTAAATTGGTGCTAAATCCGGTTTAAATCCAGTT
>JAQFXP010001106.1:0-21645 GCA_034693685.1 Belba bartosi
TTTTATCCCTTTTCCATTTTTATCCCTCAATTTTTCTGCCCGACCCACTTGATAGAAATGGACCTGGACTGTATATATATATATAAATATTTATGTTTTAAAATTAATTAAATGTTTTTTTAAATAATTAATTTTACTTTGTTATTTTTAAAAATATTGTATTATTTATAACTAGTAAATTTTGTAAATATGAAATATAATTTAATTAAGAAATTAAAAATTAACCATACACAATAAAAAAAATCTAATTCTTATCGATTTGAGTTTTCATATGAATGTCATCCAAATTGAGATCATCTAAAGTCTGGTTAAATACGGCATCGATTGGGTTATAGAACTGATTGCTGTTATCGGTGTTGAGTCCGAAACCACTTTTCCTTAAATTGGCGAATAGTGGCGACGAATAGCAAAAAATAATGTTGTTTTTCAGCACATAGTTCGAACGGATCTCTAAATATCTGTACAGTAGGCTATCGGAGCAATTCATAGACTTCGGATAGCTTCGAGACCGTGCGATCGGCCCAAGTCCTGGTTGCGAAATCTCCCGGTGCGCATATCAATACATTATGTGTTTTATTATTTTGTTTATTAATTAAATTGTAATTTGTTTTTGAATTAGTATGTGATTATCACATAAGTGTTAATTTGTTATGATTTTTTTAATTTTGTATTTTTTAAATTAATTAATTAATTTTTTGTTATTTTTAAATAAATAACTGTAAATTTGTATGTTAAATTAATTTATATATTTGATTTTATATAATTATTTAAGATTGGCGATCAACAAAATTCTGAAATATGTTTAGAGTAATTTTATATTAATTTTTAAAAACTGTTTAAGATTTTTACTAAATTATTTTCTTTATTAATATTTATAAAAATTGCAATCGAATTATTTCCAGATACACATCTTAATAATATTTTAATAAATTAAACACAATAATAAATTACAAAAAATTTAATTACGTTTGAAAATTATAAAATTAATTTGACTCTATTTTCTTTTTCAAATAATGTGTATTTTTTTTAAAAAAATTATTAAAATTAATTTTATTTTAAATACAGTTAAAAATAAAAGAATTACAATAATAGAATTATTTAATTTGATTAACCAATAATAATTTTTAACAATATTTAAAGAACATGTTATTTTATTACTTTATTTGATATATTTCCTGTTTTTAATTTTGCAGATAAATATTTTTAAATATTGACTGTAATTTAAATTATAAATATTATTATAATAAACAAACATATAAATTTTAATATAATTGGCTTCTTTTTAGATTTGGCTAATTTTTATTATTTTTAAAATATTAAATTGAAATAATAGTAAAACAATTCAATATTTTAATTAGATATAAATTGTAGTTATATTTAAGTTATATTTTGTGATTTTTAAGATTTATTAAATCATGGCTGATCAGTTAGAATAAATTAATCAGATAACATTAATGTTTGTTAATTTTAAAAATAATAAAAATTATTAATTTTATTACTTGATTAATTTATTGGATAAAATTGTATTTTGATTCTAATAAATTATAAAATATTTTTATTTATTAAAAATATTCAAAACTGTAAACCATATTAAATATTAAGCAAAACTTAAATAAATTTTGTTTATTTAAAAAAAATTAAACTGAAAAGGCATTTAAAAATATCAAGAAAGTATTAATTACTACTGTTACACGGATCTTAAGCACATAAAATGCAATTTATACTGGTTAATACAGTAAAATTTATTTTAAACTATAAAAATGAATTTATCTATAATTATTTATTTTAAGTAATTAAAACTTACATATTACAGTCAAATTATTTATATACTGTATTTAATTTTAAAATTAAGTATTTAATTGCTTGATTACTTTTATTTATAAATTTATTGGAATCGAACCTACTTCACAATTGTGTTGCTAAATTTTAAAAGTTGCTTTTATAATTTAACTTTAAATTACCAGGATAATTTAAATTATCATATTTTATTTATTTAAAAATAACAAAAAAAAATAATTAAAAATGATTTTATTATTTAAAATATTTTTTTAATTTAATTGTTATTTAAAATTTATTCAGAATGTAAGCAAAACTCAAAATTTAATTATAGTAATTACTGTAGATATAATACAATAAAAATTTTAAAACAAATATTTATAATTATTGAATAAAATTTACCATATTTTACAAAGCTAAACTTATATATTTTTAAAAATATAATATTTTTATTTTTATTTATATATTTTGTTAATAAAATTTGTTGAAAGTATATTTATTTGTAGTATAAAATTACCATTAAAATTTTGTTTAAGTGTAAATATTTTTATTACATTCATTTAATTATTTAAAAATCTAATATTTAAAAAATTCATTAATATGTGCTTAAAATATTAATATAGTAATTTTTTTATTAATATTGAAATTATTAACAAATATCAAAATTAAGTAGTCAAGTCTAATTTAAGAAAATTGCATTAGTTATAAATAAAGATATTTAATTACTTTGTTTACTCGATATGATTTTGGTTTTGTAAATAAATATTTTTATTTATTTACTGTAATTTAAATAATAAATATTATTATAATAAACAAAATTCTAAATTTTTTAAAATGGTTAATGTGTTAATTGGAGTTAATTTTTATTATTTTAAAAATATTAAATTGAAATATATTTTTAAATTATATATTATAATTAAAATTATAATTAATAAAGTGTTTTAAATTTATTCACAGAAAAAATTATTATTTTAAATTTTATTTTATTTTTAAAGTAATTAAAACAGAAATTAAAAAAATTAAAAAATTATTTATTAAAATCCAAAAGTTTACAAAAAATAAAACATTTAATTGTAAAACGAATTTAAATTTATTATTTTATTTTTAATTATTAATTTGTTTTATTTAGAAATTTGTCAGTAAATTTCAAACAAACTATTTATTTTAAAAATAATTATTATCTATTAATAGTGAAAAATCAACAAAAATGACAGTTTGGGCGCTGTTTGACTGTCTTTATTTTTACACAATAATTTCTGCATTAATGTGAATTTTGGAATATTATCCAAAAATATTAAATTATTTTTAAAAGTAAAAACAGTAAAGAAAACAAAACTATTGATTTTATTAATTGTTTTATATCTTATTTTTTTTAAAAATTAAAATTGTAATTTAAATTAATTTTTCCTAATTTTTCAAATATTGGCGACGATTGGTAGTTGAATAGTGATTACGTGTTGTTTTACCGAACAGTTCTACCGGTTTTCTAAGTAGACCGATTTTATCGTATTTTATTTAAACTTTTTTATTTAAATGGATTTAAATTTAACCATCTCAAAATAAAAGATCACAATAATTTTTAAATAGTTATTTATTCATATTTTTTAATATTGGTTTGGTTTAAAATTATTTTTTTAAATAAAATTAATTTATCAATTTTGTTTTTTTAAAATTATATATTAAAATAAATACACTTGATATTTTTCAAACATAGTAATTTGCGATTTACACTTGTTATCGAATCAATATATTATTTGTACCAAAATGGCAATATATTATTTTCAAATTTGTAAAATTAACTTAAATTTTATTTTGATATATATATTATTTAATATTAAATCATTTGTAATTCTAACCACGTTTTTGTTTTAAAAAATTATAAATTATTTTTAATTCTTTAATAAACAATAAAGTACTATAAAGACAAAGTGAACTAAAATTAGTTTAAATTTCGAATAATAAATTAACAAGTATAATCGCTTAAAATAAAATTGTTAAATAATCAAACAAAATACATCTATTATTAATAAAAACTGTCATTAAGTTTTAAAAATAATAATAATTAATTGACATTTTATTTTATTATTTGTTGGACATTGACAGACTCGGAAAAATAATATAAAACAAAATTTTAAAAATTAAATAACATATGTAGTTTAATATCTCACTCTAAAGTCTAATTTAATTCACTTGATTTATAGTTTAATAATTAATTTCAATTTATTAAATTAAAACGTTAAAAAATAAAAATTCCATTTAATAGACTTATAATAAAACATTAGTTATTATTGTTGGCTATAATTTGCATTTATTATATAAATTTATAACTTTTAAAAAATTTAAAATATTTTTTAATTCATATGGAATTTAGCTGTTTATTTTTAAAACGCTCACAATAATTATTTTTTAAAAATAAACTTATAATAATTTTAAGCTTAATATAACTAGTTTTACAAGCAATAACAATAAGCAAACAAAGTACAAATGTTATTAATATAAACTGTCATTTAATTGAAAAATAATTAAAATTAGTTAATTTTTTTAATCAAGTTATTTTTTGAATAAATTTTACTACGATAAATAATATAAAAGTAAAACCAATTTTTAGTACGATTTTTTAATAATTAAATAAAATATTTAGTAACAATTTATTTTGTAATTTAATATTTTACTTATAATTTAATTTGATTTAATTTAATTAGAGTTTAATAACTTATTTTAATTCATTAAATTGAAAAATTTTAAAAACAAAAATTGATTTAAAGTATAACCAACATTTCTGTTTTTATCGATTTGTTGGATATAATTATTTATTTATTTATTATAACTTAATCAATGACTTAATAAAATGAACATAGTATTATACATAAATTTTCATAAAAGTTTGTGTAATTATATTTTTATTTTACTGTATGAATATGAATATTGATTATGTAATAAACTAAATATTTTCTTTAATTTTAAATAATAACATTTTGCAAATGGTAATAGATTTAGGTTACTTTACATACGTTAGTACTAATAGTGCTATCGATATATAATGATTTAAAGCTTTTACTTAAACAGATTTAATGCTGTACCCGATCTGACGCAAAGCGTAGCTATTTTAAAGTCAATGCCTTTAATAATGTAATTACATACTGTAATGACATTATCTGTGATATAAGTTTACTGTCCTAAAATTTAAAGTGAAAATTATTTATCATAACAAACAATAATAAAAATTAAAATGTTAATTTTAAATAAATTAATTATATTTTATATTTAATTGTTTTTTAAGTGTATTTTATAATAAACGTTTGAGAATAAAAGATTGTTAATAATTTTTAATATTCATTTATTCAAAATTGTTTTCAGTATTGGTTTAATTTTTAGTTATATAATTGTTTTTAAAATTATTTTTTTTATTTAATTAATGTAAATTTACTACTTGAACTTGCAATATATTATCTCAAACCCATAAATTTAATATAAATATAATTATATTATTAAATATATTGTTATACTAACCACGTTTTTGTGTTGGAAAATTATAAATTAGTTTTAATTATTTATTAACCAAAAAAATATTATAAAAACAAAGTTAATTAAAATAGCAAATAAAATTGTTCAAAATAAAATAGTTGAATAATTAAACAAAAACAAATTTAAACTGTCATTAAATTTTAAAAATAATGAAAATTAATTGAAATTTTATTTTAAAATTTGTTTGGACGACCACGACTATGTCTAAAAATATAAAACAAATTTTCAATAATCAAATAATATTTGTAGTTTAATATCTTACTTTAAATTTAGATATGATAAAATTATATTAAAGTTTAATAATTTATTTTAATTTAATTTATTAATATTTAACTAGACTAAACTAATTGAACACAAGCCAATATCAATGCAACGACTAAACGGCAATTAAAACGATTTCTGTACATCGACTAACATCTCATTATTACTGGCTTTTTATATTGTGACCGCAATACTATTTGGGTGTTAACCGGTTGATAGTCAGCTGTGCAAAAGTGGATAATTGGAATCAACAATCAGTACAAACGCTTCAGATCTTGGGCTTAAGAAAGTGAAATTAGTTATGTCTGACCGAAAGTCGTACGTAAAGACTAATGACGGATCAATTGTGGTAATATTGGTAGATGATAACCATAAAATCGTAACGCGGTAGCAGTAAGTGAAGATGAGTCGTCACAATATAATCGTATCGACCGATTATCGAAAATTTGCCGTAAAATGGTTAGATATCATGTGGCTATACATTAAAATCAATGCACACAACGTTAAACAAAACAAAAACACTTTATTAATGTTGAACACAAAAAACACTACATTTAAATAGTTTGAGAGCTCAGAGTGTAATAAAGATAAAGCATACAAATCGATGCATAAAACATAAAGATATAGGCTTTGGAGTTGAGTAGTGCGGCACAAAAAGAATTTAGAATATGTGTGAATCAGAGTCAAAGTTAGAGTTAGAGTCAAAGAGTTAGAGTCATATTAACTGAATCATAATTAAGTTAGTTTCAGTGTTAGTCACAATTTAAATAATAATCAATTAATATAATTTTACAAAAGTAATTAGTGTTTGTATTACAAATCAATAAGTGATTGAGTAAAAATTAATTGAAGATATGATTCAAAAACTTATATAGTTTCGAATTCCATCTCAATATTATTTAATTTTTGTATTGAACTAAAAAAAATAAGTTTATTAATTTAAATTATCATACTGTAAATTAACAAATTATATTACTTGTTTATTAATTATTTCTCAATTTTTGTTAGACATCAATAGTCGTTCACTTTAAAGCTACGACTCGATTGAGTGCAGCGCTTACAGACTGGCATTGAATGTATGTCCAGATTATATGTATTGGTAATACTTTTATCCAAAAATTGCCATAAATGTTTTTTAGTTTTATACAAACAAAATTGAAATTTTGCTTAAATTTGTTTTATATTAAGTTAAATTTATAATAAATTTAGTTAATTTACATTACAATCATCTATATAGTGGGGTTTAAGCATTAAAAAATCCAGTAAATTATAAGCAGTAATTGAGATAGAAGATCAAAGTAGGAATTTTCCCAAAAATATTAGGCAAAAACTTAAGAGGATATTAGGGGTAGATTTTTCCAAAAACGCTAACAAATCATATATTTATAATGAAATAGTGCTTAATTTACTTGGATTGGCCGACAAAATGTTGATGGAGTACTTTTTCATGGACCAAATGGAATTTAATAACAATTTTTAAAATTAGAGTGTTTTTAACTGATACCCCTGTCTTAATCTTTGATTAAAACCTTTTTTGGTTTTTTGGTTATAAATTTAGGCAAAATTACAACACCTGGATTAAATTATATTTGATTAAATAAAATAAATTCATTTAAGGTGTAATTCAAATTTAAATCAAAAATCTGTTCAAAAACTTAAAATTTTAAACAACTTTTGTTAAACCAAATATTCAATTATTATAAAATATCAACTAATATATAATTTAAATTAAGTATATATGACAGTTTTAAAAAACATAAATTATAAAATCGATCTCGATTAGTGCTAACCAGTTTTTTTTGTGAATTCCTACTTATTGTAAAAGATTTAATAACCTCAATTTGAAATATATTTTAGAATCTTTATCGATTATAATGAACTCAGCTTATAGTGAAAGATTTTTACAAAAAAAACAAGCGATTTACTATATTTGGGATTAAATTTACAAATAATTAATTAAATCCATTAAATATGTTAACAATTTTTAATTTTACAAACATTCACGTTTACTAACATTTAATATATGTTATTTTAGTTATATATATAATCCAAATTTAATTTTAAAATAAAATTTATTTTTAAATTAATATTATAGTTAGAATTATTTAAATTAATATTTACACTTTCAATAATTGCCAAAACAAAAAAAAATGTTTTTTTTTGTATCAGTTAACCAAAAAATAATATAATTGTTTATAGATTATTATAATTTTTAACAATATATAAAATAACGTTAAAATTAACTAAATAATGCGTAAAATTTAAACTCGTTTAAATTAAATTAACATTTGAATTAATAATTTATAATTTTAGCTAAAAATTTTAATTTCGCAATATTAACGGCCAAAGATCCAGTTATTATAATGTTTTAATAAATCAAATTATAATTTAAATATATATTACAGTTTAAAATAAATAAACTAAATATATCAATAATAATAAGTACAGTATAAATAAAATTGTTTATATATATTTAATAATATGTATTTAATTCGACTTGTAAAATTTAATTCAAATTAAAAATATTTTTAAATGAAGTAATATTAATATTATTAATTTAACATTTAAAAATCATTTAGTAAAAACTTATATTCGACGATATGATTAAATTAATTTTTACTTAATTTTAAATGATAATAGATTTTAATTTAATTATAGACTCAATGGTATAAATGTCGTAAAAAATAATATAATAGAATAAAAATAAATTTGATATATTTATGTTATTAAACCAACACTAAATTATTGGCCATTTCCGGAAACTCTCGTTCACCGGAGGAACGTAAAATCAATAAACTGTTTTACTTTAAAGTATGAAACAGAGCAAGCAACATTTAAGATCAAAATTATATAATCTGTAGTTATAACTAATATCAAATAACTTGTATATTTACAAAATAAGTAAAGATATTTGTTTCAAATAAATTAATTTACACAAAAATACACATTATTGTGACAAAACTGTAATTAAGTTTTAAAATAATTAAAATTTTATGAAAGTTATTATTTTGTTGGCCAAACTATGAAATGATGTTATTTAATTTTATATAAATTTAATATTGAATCAATTACAAATTATTTATTTTTAAAAATATTATAATTAATGTAATTATTTAATTAGTTATACTTATATAATTAGAACCGCAACGTTTTGCCTGATCTCTCATCTTAATCACTGATTAAATATAATTATTATTACAAATTTAATGAATAAATTTTATAATATTTTGAATGTAAAAAAATACTTTTTAGTAAATAATGTTTACTATGTTTGTAGTAATTTTTTATTAATTATTCAGATTAATTAAAATTAATTAAAATTAATTAAAATTAATTAAAATTAATGATAGTGAATAATTAATTAAACAGAGCAAATTTTAAAAAACTATAATTAATTAAATATTTATTTATTGGGTATTTAAAATTAAATACAATTGTTTACTATTAACTAGACATGGCGGAATTTAGCTTTTTTCGTAGTTTTCTAGATTGTAGTAAAAGGCGAATAAATACACATTTTCGCCGCGCAAAAAATAAATTGTAAAATTATTTGAAATAAACTGCCAAATATGCAAATTCTAATGTCGAATATATTAAAGTTGAATATACTAATGTCGAATCTGCTAATGTCGAATATATCAAAGTCGAATATACTAATGTCAAATCTGTTAATGTCGAATATATCAAAGTCGAATATACTAATGTCGAATCTGCTAATGTCGAATATGCTAAAGTCGAATATACTAATGTCGAATCTACTAATGTCGAATATATCAAAGTCAAATATACTTATGTCGAATCTGCTAATGTCGAATATGCTAAGTCGAATATACTAATGTCGAATCTACTAATGTCGAATATATCAAAGTCAAATATACTAATGTCGAATCTGCTAATGTCAAATATATCAAAGTTGAATATACTAATGTCGAATCTACTAATGTCAAATATATCAAAGTCGAATATACTAATGTCGAATCTACTAATGTCAAATATATTAAAGTCGAATATACTAATGTCGAATCTACTAATGTCGAATATATCAAAGTCGAATATACTAATGTCGAATCTACTAATGTCGAATATATCAAAGTCGAATATACTAATGTCGAATCTACTAATGTCAAATATATCAAAGTCGAATATACTAATGTCGAATCTACTAATGTCAAATATATCAAAGTCGAATATACTAATGTTGAATCTGCTAATGTTGAATATATCAAAGTCGAATATACTAATGTTGAATCTGCTAATGTTGAATATATCAAAGTCAAATATACTAATGTTGAATCTGCTAATGCCGAATATACTAATGTCGAATCTGCTAATGTCAAATATATCAAAGTCGAATATACTAATGTCGAATCTACTAATGTCGAATATATCAAAGTCGAATATATTAATGTTGAATCTGCTAATGCCGAATATGCTAAAGTCGAATATACTAATGTCGTATATACTTAAATCGAATATGCTAATCAATTTTTATTATTTTTAACATTAGCATAGTCAATATTAGCATTTTCGACATTAGCATATTCGACATTAGCATATTTGACATTAAAATATTCGACATTAGCATATTCGACATTAGCATATTCGACTTTAGCATATTCGACATTAGCATATTCGAAATTAGAATATTCGACATTAGCATATTCGACATTAGCATATTCGACATTAGAATATTTGATTTTGATATATTTGACATTAAAATTTGAATATTTGGCAATTTATTTCAAATAATTTTACAATTTATTTTTTGCGCGGCGAAAATTGTGTATTTAGTCGCCTTTTACTACAATCTAAAAAACTACGAGAAAAGCTACATTCCGCTATGTCTACTAATAACTTTCACTAGTCTGTGAAGAACTCATTTCCATTTCATATCTGTTAATATATGAGCTATAGCTTAAACTTAATTTATTTCTAAATACTATACTTTAATTTCGTTTGTTTATTAATTTGGAATTTGACGAAAATTTGAATCATTTATTAATTTAGGAGTTTATATGAATGATTCGATTCACTGATTGAATATTTTTAAAAATATAATTTTTATTAATAATTTTTTGTATTTGATTTTAAAAATTTTATTTTGTATATTTTCAAATTTAAAAATTCAATATATAAATAAGTGACGTTGATCAACTAAGTTATTTATTGAAACTGTTAAATATAATAAAATAAATTAAAATTTATTATAACAATAAATAATTTTAATTTTGGAAAATAAATTCCGGATTTGATTCCCAAATAAAAATTATCTTTTTCAAATAATTTGTTTTATATCTCTTTTTAGAACTTAATTAATATGTTGGTACTTTAAAATAAAATATTTTTGTTGTAAAATAGTTAAAGTACCAACATTTTAATTAAATTTTTACAAAAGATATAAAACAAATTAAGTTATTTGAAAAAAATAATTTTTATTTGCGGATCAAATCCAGAAATTATTTTCCAAAATTAAAATTATTTATTGTTTTAATAAATTATAATTTATTTTATTATATTTAACCAAATTTTATAAATAACTAAATTTATTCAATTAATGAATAAAATATATTAAATGTTTACAAAATTAACAATTATTATTTTTAAATAGTGACGACGTGTTGTTCTTCAGCGCACAGTTCAACCGGTTCTCCAAATAGCTCGAGCTATTTGTTTTAATTTGAATTAACATTGTTCGTTCGTGTGTTCACAATAAAATTTAATTGTTGGTTTAGCTTTCAAATTATCAAATTTAATTTTTAATAAATATTAAATTATAAATAAAAGATTTAATAAATTTTTATTTTCAAAATAATTTGATTAATTTAATTGTTTAAACATAAATAATATTTAATTTTTATTTTTTGCTAATTGCCTGTTTAGACTGCAAGAAAAATTTAAAGACATTCTAGATCTATTTTAAAAATCAAAAATTTAGTATAAGGAATGAAAACGCTTGTAATATACTATATATATATACATTATTAATTAATTAATAATTTTTCAAAATAACAGCGTATTTTAAAATCTAAAAAAATCCCAAATATTTTATATATTTGTTAAAATAAATACATTTTATTAAAGTTTTAATAAATATATTCAAAAACCTATAAAATTATAAAATTGATAGAAATAAATAAATGTTATTTAAGGTTTGATTAAATTTAAACTTACTTGAATAAAACAAAATATTTCCTTAAAATACAATATTATATAATTTTCATTATATTAGTTTACAAACATTTGTTTTAAAATTTCTTATGCCTTACGACAGACAATAATAACATAGTTTAGAAAATAAATTTTTTACACAAACCTATTCTTATTAAATTTTATCATAACTTATTTTATAATGTAAATTATTAATTTTCATAAGTTTAAAATATAAAATTAATTTTAAATAAAAAATCACTTTAAATCATTTTCATTAATTATTATATAAAAAGATATATTACAATAAACATAAAAATATATTTTTTAATTTATTCAATAAAAAAACCAACTTATAAATTAATTTTATTTAATTTTTGTTTAAAATTTATAAAAGAATTAAAATCGAAACTTTTTCAAAAATAAATAAAATATTTTGTAAAACATTTCCGATTTTTCACGTTTTAACCTACAAATTCCTAACCGATTTTGGTCATTTTAACTCCCAAAATATCCTAACTCTGGTTATAACTAATTTTATTTTTAAAAAAATTTTGATACGTACATAAACCAAACTAATTATTATTTAAGAAAACACAATTGTATATTTTTAATTAAAAAAACTTGATTTAAAAATAAATTTTGTTTTTAAAAAAAATTGACAGTCTCTCAATTGAGCCAATAAAATAAAAAATAAAAAAATTCTATTAAATTTTCATTTAATTTAAATTTAATTACAGTTTTGTTATAATAATTGTACTATGTTTCCACAATTGGCAATTTTAATTTATTACAAATATTTCTGAATATTTAGTATTAATTTCTTAATCAATTTTATTTAAATTATTTTCTATTTAATCATTAATTTAAATATTATATTATTTAAAATTACGTATTTTATATAAGTTTTAAATTTTTAAATCAAAACATTTTCATCAATAATTTTCGGATTTATACGTACAATTTATTTAATAAAATATTTTAATGGCAAAATTTATTTAACAATTTAAAAAAATATTCAATTAAAAATTTGATTGTTTATTAATTATAATCATGAAAATAATGTAAATTAAAAATTGAAAATGCGTTAAAAGTATGGCAATAATATCTAAATTATATTATTTATAAACTTTTGACTAAAATTCAACAATTTAAGAAGATTTAATGTAAGGCGAATATTTTTTCATTTTGTAAAACCAAAATATTTTTAAAATTAGTATTAAACAAAAGTATATTACAATAAACATAATATAAACCCGGGCGAAGCATTTAAAAAAAGTTTAAAATATAAAATGCAGAGTTTAAATGTGCTAAAAGTTAAATTATTATTTTGTTTTTTAATTTTTAAAATACAATTACAGTCGGATTTTATTAGAGTACAATTTATCCAGGTTGAGAACCATCTCAGTGTCCATCGTCTAAAATAAGAGTCAGATTAACCGATTTAATGTTTAAATGAATTATAATAATACGCTTTATGCAGTAAAGCAAATATTATTGGCTTCACTTCCAAGCGCGTTGTACACAAATTAATAACAAAGCGAATTTGTGAGTAAAGCCATTAGTATTTGCTGTAATTTACTACACAAAACGCATTGATATGAATAGTGTGAACTAAAACCGATTAATGTGATTCTTATTTTAAACGTTAAATATTGTGGTGATCATTTATTTTGATAAATTGGTTTTCAATTACAAAAATGATAGTAGCATCTAACTGATAGTAATAGGTTTTTAATGTATAAGACTTACTAGTTAGTAAATTTTATTAATATTTAAATTTAAATATAAAACATTTTTAACTTAATTCGTTTATATGATTAACAATTATTTTAACTATTACATTGCACTATTAATTTGAATTTGTATAAAAACAATTTAATATTTTAAAATAAATTTTGATTGGACGTTGCCTTGGTCAATATTTGTTAAATTTCAAATTTTAAAATTTATCTTCCATACATTTTGATATCATTTCTTAAAACTTTTAATTTTAAATTTTAAATTTTCGATGTTATTATTTTTGTTTATTTAAATAGCGACAAACAGTTCAATAAATTATTAAATATTTAAAAATCTTACTAAAAAAATAAATATTTTTTTAATTTTTCAAAAATTTTAAAACATATTTTACTAATTTGTGAGTTTAGAATTTAGTAAAGATTCAAATCTAATAAATTTTAATAAAACTTTAAATTTAAATATTAATAATAATTTAATTATTTATTAAAAATTGCTTTGAAATAAAATAAATAAGATGGCAATCCATTAATTAATAAAATAAAAAATTTAATTAATTGTTAATATTTTTAAAACTTAATTACAGTTTTCTTATATTAATTGTATTTAGTTTGAGTATTTAAAATATTTTATTTTGAACAAAATGTATTTTACTTATTAAAATTTTTCCATTTGAAAATTAAAATATTTTCCATTTAATGATTTAAAATTTTTAATTATATTTGAGTTAATTAATAAATATCAAAAATTTATATATCTTTAAAGTTTTAAAAAATATTTTTAAATTAAAACATAAAGTTTGTAACAAATTTGAATTAATTGATATTTAAATTTTTTTTGTTGCAAAACTGTAAATAAATCGTAATTTAACATTAATATAAAAATTTAATTATATTTATGGAATTTTGTTAAGAAGATCATTGAATTATTGCTGAAATAGTTAAGTTATTGGAAAAAAATTCAAATTTTAATTTAGATATCATTAAAGAATTAGAACTAGGTTTGCCGTTCAAATAAACATAAAAAAGTTATGCAAATCATTTGTAGGATTTTTAAAAAATGTATTTAATACTTTTAATTTTAACTCAAAATAAACAATATTTTTATTAGAAATTTCAATTAATTTTTTATTATTAATAATTTAATCAAAAAATTCATTTTCTGATTTAGAAATTTTAGAATCACTGTTTGAATTATTAAATTCACAAACAATTTTATTGCCATCATTAATTGATAAATAATCTCGGTCTTCTACAACTTTTTTTTATAATCTTTTATTAATTGCGTCATATAGTTTAATGTTTTTTTACCAAAAATATTTTGGCTAATTATTACAATCAGAATTAAATCAATTAATTAAATTAACTAAAGTATTAACAACAACAAACATTTCAATTAACATTTTGTCAAATAATTAATTACAGTTATTAAAATTAGATTTTTAAGTTAATATAATAATTAAAAACAAATTTACAAGATTTAATACTTATTTAACATGTGCAACTTACACAAATATTCCATATTAATAATTAATTTTAAAATAAATTATTTTTATTACAAAATTTATCAAAATTTTATCAGGTGATCACAATTTTATATTAATCAAGTTTTAAAATAATAATAAAAATTAATTAATTATATTTACACAATGAACAAATTAATAAATATTTGGCTAAAATAGATAAATTAAAAAAATTAAGAATAATCTGTTTTACATAATATTACTTTTTGTTTTTATAAACTATATTAAATAGATTTCCTTCTGTGTCGATATTTCCAATTTTTATATTAATAATAAAATACTATATAAATTTTAAATTAAAACATTAAATTACAGTTTCAATCATAAATTTAAAAATAGGGTTTTTAATATAAATTTTGTGTTAACATTAATCTGTTTTAATTTTTATTTTTCAGATAAACATGTTTATTAACTTTTTATTATAATTTTAAAAATTAATTAAAAACATCAGTTTTATTTTTAACGTAAATTATATTTACAAAATAAACAAATAAATAAATATTTAATTTGTTTTTAATAAATATATTTTTTAAATAGATAAATAAAAATACTCCTGAAAAAATTCTATTTTAAATTTTAAAAAATTAAATTTATTAAAAACATTTTTGTTTAGTATTTAGTTTTTATTGTTGATTTTGAATTTTTTATTTAATTTTCACTTTTTATTAGTTTTGAATAAATATAAATTTATAAAAAAAAATTTATTTTGTTTTTCAAAAAAATTAAATTTATATATTTATTTAAATATTAAATTTATATTTTTACAATTACAATATTATGACAAGTCTTCAAAAATTTTCATCATTAAACCAAAAATAATTTTTTTATTTAAAAGAAATTAAAAATATATATTATTTTAAACATATATAAACATTTAAATAAAAATTATGCTAGACAAACTGTTTGTTTTTATAAAATAAACTAATTTATTTATTAAAAAAATTTTGTTTTCCACACTTTTATTTCCAGTTTTTATATTAATAATTAAAATATATATGAATTTTAAATTAACAATTTAAATTACAGTTTCAATCATTTATTTTCAAATAGGTTATATATATATACAGCCGTTCTCAGAACTAACTTTATTGCTTAAAACGCAATAATTAAATAATCCTTTATTATTTTATTATAATATTTTTATTGCAACTATGGAATTTCTTTACGGATATACTGTAAAAATATTTTTGAAAAATATTGGCTTGTTAGTTTTTAAAAAAATAAAATATATTTTGAGTAAACTAGCAAGATTTTAAAAGTTTTGAAAATTACAAATTATTTATTACTCAAAATAATTGTTGACATCTATTTTTGTTTTTTAAAAATTGTAACAAGTTACAATTTGTTACTAATTTAAACTTTTAAAATCTAAAAAATACACTTAAAATTTGTTTATAAATTAAATATAAACAATGAAAAATTTTTATTTATAATTTTATATAAATGCAACGTAGAATATTTTAAATATAAAAATAAATGTAAACAGATGTCTCATTAATTATCTTGGTTAAAAATAACTTTATAGCATAAAACGTGATAAATCAAAGATTCTTGATTATTTCACAATAAATTTTTTTGAAAATAATAATAAAAATTAATAACTAATTTAATGTAAAAATATTTTTTGTTAAATATTAATTTGTAAATTAAAATGTTTTTTTGAGTCAACTAACAAAAAAAGTTAAAAATTTTCACATTAAAAATTAAATTTTATTAAATATTTTTGTTTACATTTAATTTAATTTTTAAAATATTCTACAATGTTGCAATTAACTAAAATAATTACAAAAAATTATTTAATAATTGCAATTAATTTATTAAAAATTTTTAAATGCAAATTTTTTTATTTTTAAGAGTTTGTATTAGTAACTTGTTACAATTTTTAAAAAACAAAAATAGATGTCAACAATTATTTTGAATAATAAATAATTTGTATTTTTCAAAACTTTAAAAATCTTGCTAGTTTACTCAAAACACATTTTAATTTTTTAAAAACTAACAAGCCAATATTTTTCAAAAATATTTTTATAGTATATCCGTAAAAAAATTCCATAGTTGCAATAAAAAATTTAGAATGAAATAATCAAGAATTTTTTAATTATTATATTTCAAGCAATAAAGTTAGTTTTGAGAACGGCTGTATATTTTGCGTCTACTTTGGCTTTAATAATGAATAAATTTATTATAAATATAAATATCAATTTTTACAAAATTAAATCAATATTAAATTTATAATTTAAAATATTAGAATTTGTTACAATAAATAAACATTAATAATTTCAATATATATATTTGAATTTCATTTAAATAATATTTTTGAAATTTACATTATAATAAATTTACAAGTTATATAAAAAGCTGATTTCACACAATGTTTTCAAAATATTTGTTTAATTAAAAATTTTTATATTAATTATTTTAAATAGAGTGATTTTCTTTTATATTGTTAATTTTAAAATAACAAATAAATATAAATAAAAATAAGCTGTAAAAAAATATTTTTTAAATTAAATTTAAATATAAAATGAAAATTTCAAAATTTTTATTTCAATACTATATTGCTAATTAAAATAACAATCAGAAAAATTTGTAAAACTTTGCTTTATATAAAAATAAAATATATTAAATGTAAAAATAAAAATGTTAATATAATTTAATTAAAAATTAACCATACACAATAAAAAATCTAATTCTTATCGATACCAATACGGCATCGATTGAGTTATAGATCTGATTGCTGTTATCGGCGTTGAGTCCGAAACCACTTTTCCTTAAATTGGCGAATAGTGGCGACGATTGGCCGCCGAATAGCGACGACGTGTTGTTCTTCACCGCACAGTTCGACCGGTTCTCCAAATAGCTCGACAGTAGACTATCGGAGCTGTTCGTTGACGTCGAGTAGCATTGGGACCGTGCGACCGGCACGAGTCTTAGTTGTGCGCATATCATACATTATGAGTTTTATTACTTTATTTTATTTTTTTTTGTATTGATATTATCACTTGAGTTGCTATATTTAAATAAGAACTAATTTGTTACCAAAACATTTTATGTTTATTATTTTAATTGTTAAATTTTGTTTATTTTAAATTTATTTATTAATTTATTTTTATTTTTAAATAACTAACTGTAAATTTGTATGTTAAATTAAATTATATATTTGTTTTTAAATAATTATTTAATATTGGCCAAATTACAATGCGAATTATGTTTAAATGATATTTTATATTAATTTTTAAAAACTGGGTAATACTTTAACTAAATTATTTTCTAAATTAATATTTATAAAAATTGTAATCGAATTGTTTCCAGATACACATCTTAATATTTTTATCAAATTTATTTGGGCTACACTGAAAGGAAACCAAAAACTAAAAACCAATAATCAGATATTATGTAAAATTATCAATTGTATAAATTTATGAATAAATGCTTATTCAAAGTAACAAGTATTATTTATTTATTTTTTATAATTTCTCAAAATTTTAAAACTGAATTAATTTTACAATGCATAATATTTGATTTTTATTAACATTATTATATTTAATTGTAATTTTCGTTTGACAAATCAGAAAACAAAACAAAAATGAATTTAATTTTATTTTAATAATTTATTTACAAATATCTAAAAAGTTATAATCTAAAACAAAACAGAAAAAGTTTAGCAAAATGTCATTTATTAAATATATTTATTAAAAAACGAATTAATGAATAATAATATTTGCTGAAAACTGTAATTATATATAACAAATTATTTATTATTTTAAATTTATTTTTTAAAACAATTTATAAAACCAAATAAATTTATTTTAATTATAACTTATATTGTTTTATTTTATAAATTTATTTCAACAGGTTAAAAATAATTTTTCCTTAAAAAATATTTTTTATTTAAATTTTTTCTTATAAATTTGTTTTATATCTAAACAATCCAGCCCAAACTTGAACGTTTGACGACACTTGACGGCACCCAAATCCAGTTGCCCTATTAAAAAAATACATTTAAAGATCAATTCGACTTAAAACAGATCAGGTATTGAATTTAAATTTAAATTTTGAAAATAATGCATCAATATAACTTATTCGTAAACAAGTGTATATTGATTTAAAAACAACAAATTATTAAAATAAATATATTTACTTATATAAGGTATGATTATATTTGTTAACTGCTTATAGCTATTCATATAATTATTATTCCATTTATTGATCTAGAATTGTAATACTCAATTAAAATACATTAGATTAAATAAAGAATAGATTATCTTATTTACAAATATTTAATTACAAACATAATACAACCATTAAAATTAAATTAATTTGTATTTAAACAAATTAAAAATAAAAATTTTATTTATAATATCTATTTAAATTAGCAACAACAATCCATAAGCCAAAATTGGTATTTTTGTATTAATAGAATATGTTAATTAAAATATTAAATTTATTTGCCAGTTTTTATTTACTATTGATAAATACAAAAATATTTTTTTATATTACAGGCAAAATTAGTAAGTTGATAAATTAACAATTTATTTTGTTTTATACATTTTTTTAATTTAAATTTTTTAAACAATATTACAAAATTTAAATTAATGCAATTAAAAAATATTTTTGGAAGAAATCATACTTAATTATTTAAAATGTGATTTATTTTTTATTTTTTATTACAAAAATTAATGATTTGTATTGTTTTATTATTATATAAATATTTAAAATTTTAATTATAAAAAATTAAAAATATAAAACATTTATTTATTTTTGTAAAATAAATATTTTCGTAAATATATTGACATAATTAATTATTATTAAAATATAAATTACTGTAATTTTAGTTATAAATTATAAATTTATGAAAAATTTAATAGAGTTTTATCTTATTAAGTATATTTATTTAGTTTTATTATTTTTTATCAATGCTTTTATTTATTTTGTAATTTTTATTTGAGCAAATTCAAAATCTAACATGCACATTAAATACTTTTATTTAAACTAAACCAAAAATTTAATAAGCTTTATTTTTTAAATAATCCGATGGGAATAGTACTGAAATTTAGCGGTTAGTTTATATTTATTATAAATTTTGTTTAAGGAAATTAATATCAAATTATTTTATTCGTTTTCTCTTATACTAGGATAATAGCTCATATTATAGAATTTTGCTCTGATTAGTGCTTTATTCAATGGTAAAAAATTATTTTATAACTAATTATTAATTGATAATCATGTATAATTGTGTATAATTTAATATTAAAACTATAACAATATATAATTATAATTTAAATTTATAAACATATAATAAAAATAATCAAGAATGATAAAAACTAAATTTATTTATTAATGACAGCTTTGTTTATTTTAAATTATTCTACATTAAATCCGAATATTAAATTCAAAATTTATTTTTATTATTCAAAATTATAATTAAGATACAGTTGCCAAAATAATCAATTTATACAAAAACTACAAGTGCGCAAATTAGCAATTACATTTTAACTTCGTAATTGTGTTATAATTAAAAAAGTACAAATTTTTTCATAATTGTGATAAAAAGTTACTTAATTTAAATTAAAATATAATGATATAAATATATTTGTAAAATCAATAAATCAAAATTTTAAAATTATTAAAATATATATTTTTTGAAAATGTTTTATTATACATTAATATTGTAGAATTCCGGCTATTGTTAATCAACAATAGCCGGATTAAAGCATAAACAATAACAAAAAAATGCTTAATTGCATTATTAAGAGTGGTGTGATCGTATGATCACACCACAACTATTCAATCGAGCTGATACAGCATCAGCTCGATTGAATAGATTAACACCAAATCCGTGTGCAAAACATACGTCGAGTATATAAACGAATTTCCGGCCGACTAGTATATAAGGAGAGCAGAAGCTCTCCTTAAGGCAATTAAAAAGTTTTATTGGAATTTTTATTATAAATAAATAAAAGTAAACTTTAAAAAGTAAGAGTTGTTTTGTTGTTGTTGTCGGGCCGGCGGCTCTGCCGCTCGGGTCGTCGGCCGCTAACGCTGTTCCGCTACTAATATTGTGGTTCGGCTGGGCAGGAGTGCTCGGCCGAATCACTACAATATCTATATAATAATTATATTTAATAATCAGATATATATTTTGTCAATGTTATAAAAATACTTAACATTTTTAAACTAATAGAAGTTTAAATACAGTTATCTATAAATTATATTTTTGTATTTTTAACTGTAATTAAAGTGAAAATAAATTTTTAATTATTTAAGAAAAAAAGAATAAACACAATAGGTTGCCAAGATACTACGGATTTATTTTTATATATTAAAATAAAAAATAAAATTTAATTTGTATTAAGTGTTAGTAATAATTTGTTATAATTAAATATTTTAGCCAAAGGAGGCATTCGGCGAGAAATAGGGTACAAAAAATTTTAAAACCCTCTAATGTTAAAAGAATAGGCAATTTGAAAAATCTTATTTAGATCTTTTGGGTTTAAAATGGAACAAAACTTTAACATCAGGTTATGTAAAGACTAAAAAACTGAATCAAATGACATCAATTTTATCCTCGGGAAATGATGGGAAAGTTGTCATTTTCATGAAGATTTTTTTTTCGATAATAAGTTTAGTAGCGGTTCCCTAAGAATATCTTAACTCACAATACATTTACAGAT
>JAQFXP010001107.1:0-21640 GCA_034693685.1 Belba bartosi
AGAGAGCAGGGGAGAGAGAGCAGGGGCCAGAGAGAGAGAGAGAGAGAGAGAGAGAGAGAGAGAGAGAGAGAGAGAGAGAGAGCAGGGGAGAGAGAGCAGGGGCCAGAGAGAGAGAGAGAGGAAGTTCGGAGAGAAAGTATTTTTACGAACCAAATGTCAGAAGCAGATGAGAAGTCTGGACCGTAAAATACACACACTAACACTATTATAGTATCAGATATAATATATACTAGTACTTAATATAATCTACTGTACATTAATTTTTCAATGCATTAGTGCATTAAACTTTTTAAATTGATTAAATTCCATTTTAACTTCGGATTGACTCTACTGCCTAAGACTCCTCAATAGTTGGTTAGAAGTATAGATGCAAATTATCAAAATTAAGGACAGTTTTCGAATAATTTTTATTTTTATATTCGAGCTTTATTAGTTTTGTTTTAAATCAAAGACATTAATAAAATTAGGGATCGAGAAAGTATGCCAATCCAGGGGGATAAGGGGAGGGATTTTTTTTCAAAAACGCTCAAAACCCCATATATTTATGATACAATTTTATCTAATTTAACTGAATTTAGCATTTATTTAAGGGATTTTTTTTTAATTTTGGTCAAAAAACTTTTAAAAAATTTGCATAAAATCTATGGGGTATCTTTTCGCAAACCAAATGCTAAGGGGATAAATTCCAATTTTCAAAATCAGGGGGATTTTGGCTAATTCCTCTTCACAAACTCTAAAAAAATTAAAAATTTTGACATCTTAAATTTTAAAATTTTACTAACATTTAAAAACTTATAATAATATTACAATTGATTATGATTAATAAATCTGTTTTTCATATAACTTACACTGAGCATTTAATCATGTCACGTATATTTCATTAGTATAAAATGTTAAAAAATATTTCCAGCCCATTTTTTCAGGTAAACATGGCCTTCGTCTCTTGGTGAAAAACGTTTTTATAATATTTATTTTTAAAAATGTTTTTTTTTAATTATCAAATAATTTATGTAATTTTTACTTTCAATACTTGTGATATAAATATAAAAAATAAAAACGTTTTTCTCATTAAATAATTAATTCAGTGAATACGGCCGTCAGTTAATCAGTCAATTCGTGTCATTATCTTAAGGCTTAAGTGGAAAATCAAAATTATTTAAAAGACATTTGATTTTTATTGCAAATCTTTTTTTACGCAATACAATGACCCTGAACACATTCATTATTTCGGGGGGAAAATTAGGTTCAATGCAATCATCGACTTTCTGAAGGACAACAAGATTAACAAAAAAATTAAAGTTAATTAAAATATATATAAATTTGAAAAAATTTAAACTGAATGACAGTTAGAAAACTAGTAAATAGTGAACAAAAGTTTCGGCTTTTGGTTAAGTCATAAAATATATATTTTTTAATATTTAGTGTTTTTTTTTGTATTGAAATATCTGAAAGTTTTTTGAAATAATGAAAATTTATTTAATATTGATTTTATTTCTCGAAATAATTAGTTTCGAAAACATTTTTTGTCAAAAGAGAGTGAAACCGAAAAATGGGTTAAGACGTCGCACGAGAGGTAACTCAACGAGTGAAGTGCCGGTGCTTTTTACACCAATTTCTATACGAGGGGTCAAATTTCGTAACAGAATATGTCTCTCACCGATGACTATGTCGGCGAGTGAGGATGGCGCTGCCACGGATTTTCATCTTGGTCATCTAATGGTAGCATTATAAAATATTTACATTAAATAAAACGTTTTCCTTATTAACAAATTTAAATAAATTTTTAGTAAAACTTTTAAAATATATAATAATAATTAACATATTAAAATAAATAAAATTCAGTTTATATTATTATTAAAAAAATACAGTTAACAATCCTTTGTGTCAACCAATTTAAGAATTGGTTGATTAAATCTATTTGTCTAGGTTAACCATTTTTTAACAAAATATCAGGGATCGAGAAGGGGGGGATCAGGCAAAAATCCCCCCTGATTTTAAAAATTTGGATTTATCCCCCCCCCCTAGCATTTGGTCCGAGAAAAGATACCTCCTCGACGTTTTTCCGGCCGCCAAAGACGGCCGGCAAATTTTTTGGGTTTTTTGCCCAAAATTAAGAAATTTTTCCTAAATTGGTGTTAAATCCGGTTTAAATCCAGTTAATTTAATTAAATTTAGTTTAAATCCAGTTAAATTAGGCAGAATTTCGTCATAAATATATAGGTTTTTTGAGCGTTTTTGGAAAAATTCCCTCCCTGATCCCCCTAGGTTTTTGGCCAAAATTTTGGGAAAAATCCCTTTCCTGACCCTCCCCCCCTGGATCGGCCGACCTTCTCGATTCCTGGATTATATGTTTTTTTTTAATTATAAGGATTTAGTTATTTTTTAACATCTTATATTATTTTTAAAATATATGTTTTACTTATTTTCTAATCTTTAAATTTCAACAATTTGCTTTTAGATTTATTTTTATTAATTTTGTTAACAGCAAAAAAGCGAATGCATTGTTGAAAATTATTTGGGTAACAGTTTGGACAACAATTTATAAACACTGGTGGTTTGCATCCCTGGCCTTTTCGATTACCAGACCTCACAAACTGTAATTTCATTTTGAGGAATATTTGTAAGAGAATCAGAATAAAATTAATAAGTTATTGAAACGGGCCTATTAGAAATTGCGCTCAAGAAGTGGTGAATTTTTAAAAAAATTCTTAATTGTTAAAAATTTTTCATTTTTTTTAATTTAATGTACTTTTATTCAAAAATTTTAAATAATAAAATTTTAGTTTGGTACAAGCTTATAACTTGTCGCACTATATAATTTATTTATTTAAAAATTTGCAAAATGTCATCAATTTTTATGTTGTTAAAACAAAAAAGCTTGGCTACGTTGGTAAAGGTACGACGGTTGTGGCAAAAACCAATAATCTATGCTTGCCAAACCATATTGGGCAAATATAAAACTATAGTTTTTCATACTTTTTATTGATACTTAATTCATTAATGTATATAATTATAATCATTGACACATACGGATATTATGATTCTGCCTGTATTATTATTAATAATTTATTGCCCTGACCAATTTTTGTAGCACTACTACAATTTTACAAAATAATTTCTCCTGCATTTTTTATTTTCCCAACTTTTAACCTAGATTTTTTAATTCTATACACAATTATCTTTTAAATAAAAAATGTTATCTTGAATCAAGACGAACCAAACAATAAATTATTTACCATTTTGTAAATTTTCAATTTTTTGCTATTGAAAATAAAAATTAAAAAATATATATATCTTTTGCTTTTCTAATTTTGTAAAAACTTTAAATTATGTTTTACTGATTCAAAATTTAATAAATTATTAAAAAAAAGTTTCCGTAGCCAAGATTTTTTACTAGATAAAATTTACTGACCATGCTGCTTTAATCGTTTACGTCTATATAACTTTAAATATGACTAACAAGTAAGAGCTCTAAATACTGTATATTAAATATTCTCTACTGTTTCTCAAAGTGTATTATTTTTTATTAATATGAAAATAGTTCTACTGTATTGTAAATGGTAAAGATTTAGTTATAAAATAGTATACAATTGAATTTAAACCAAATTACGGTATAAACTCAAAGTCAGGCAATATAATATATCGGCGAAGTGACTTGCATATTTTCAAATTTTAAGCTTTTGTCACTTTTTAACCTAAATTTTCATTTTTTATTGCTAAGTTAATTACAAAGCATTTAAAATGTTAAAATTTAAACTATATAAAATCTAATAACTTTCTAATTAAAAAATAATGTTCATTCAGCTTATTCCGGTATATTTTACATATTTTGAAAGCTTATGATAAAATGAGTAAAAAAGTAATATCATATTAAGATTTTGGCCACTTTTAACAATGTTTTGCTTAATAGAAGCAACGTTTTAACATCTCTATATATTGTATTTATATTAAATTATTAACTATATATATAAGTTATCTCTATATAATCATTATTAGAATAGCTTTTCTTAAATGAAGTGGCTGCATTTTAAATGTTTTAAAAATAAATGTTAAATATTAAATTGAAAATTTGTTAAAAATTGCAAATTTAATTTGATGTTGATTATTTTATAATTAAAAATAATATTATAAAATTTTTTAATATGTTAAATTTTAAAAATTATTTAAGAAGTAGTTTTAAAATACCAGAAAAAACTTATTTTAATAAAGGAAATTATAGTGCATGAAACATTTTTCTTAAATTGTAAATTATGGCGCCAAAAAATACAATATAAGAAATGTAATTTTAAAATTTTTGCATTTACAAATCAGACAAACTCAAAAGTTTTATTTAAACAGTTTCTCAATGTTACCTTAAAATTGTTTAATTATTATTTGCAATGTTGCAGTCATACTAAAAGTTTAAAAGTGTTAGTTAGCTTTTTTGTCGTTTAGTAAACATACAAAAACAAGATACTTACAGTACCACAAACAAACACTCGGCAATTGCAGATACAGTATAAACTTGATTTTAGCAATTGCTTGATTAAAAACCCATTGCTAAAATCGAATTTTGCTATAATCAATCGCTTTTAACATAATAACCACTTGTTTGTTGCATCAACATTGTTTTGCTATAATCGAGTTTTGCTATAATTTACCTTGCTTAGATCAAGTACAGAGATTGAGAAGGGGATCAGGCAAAACCCCCCTGATTTTGAAAATTTGGATTTATCCCCCCCCCCTAGCATTTGATCCGAGAAAAGGTACCCCCCTCGAGGTTTTGGGTTTTTTGCCCAAAATTAGAAAAATTTTCCTAAATTGGTGCTGAATCCGGTTTAAATCCAGTTAAATTAGGCAAAATTTTATTATAAATATATAGGTTTTTTGAGCGTTTTTGAAAAAATCCCTTTCCTGATCCTCCCCTAGGTTTTTGGCCAAAATTTTGGGAAAAATCCCTTCCCTGATCCCCCCCTGGATCGGCCAACCTTCTCAATCTCTGATCAAGTATTAATATATACTGTATATTGTTTTGTATTTGTTGACAAACAGTAACAAATCTAACTAGACTCCAAGTATATTTTATTTATGCACAAATATTCCAAACAAAAATAAAATTTTTAGTTTAAAGATATATTACTATAATCACATGATTTCTTATCACTATTTTAATTTTAAATAGTTTTAAACTTTTGAAATCTTTAATCTTTGAATTTTTATTTCTATTACTATGATTTACTTTAAATTATAAAAATATTTGATCGACTTATTTTTTTCATTTTTAAAAATAAATTCAGTGGTAATTTAGTAGTACATGAAGCCCAAACTCACCTTATATGTACATGTACTAAAATGTAAAGTAATACCGTAATTATTAATTACTCCTACAAAATTTTAAAGTTAAAATTAGATAATATTTTTTTATTATAAATAATTTTGATATATTTTATTTGCCATAGCAAAGTAAAACTTTAGGGAGGTATTGTTAAAGATAAAACAATAAAAAATTTACTTAAATTTTAAAATTTAACCAAATTTAATTAGATTTAAACAAAGCTAAATAATTTTAACCTGGTTTAATTTTATTAATTTTAAAGCTAACAAAATATGGAAGAAAGTATTCTTAGATTAAAGCTTTAAAAATATCAATAATTTTGTTTATTCTACCTCTGAATATACCTGTACTTCTGGTTCAGCCAACTATAAAATTTAAAAAATAATAAATTCAAGACAAATCTAGTTAAATTAAACTAAAATGCAAAATATAATGCCCGTTAATTAGCCTAGTTATAATTTATAAGTTATAAGATACTCACCTAAATTGCTGAATTAATCAATTTTAACTAACCCAGATAGTTTTAGATCAAATATTGTTTTAGTTTTGTGTAATTTTATGTTTTAAAGTTTGTGCAATTATTCCTGCTTAAGAGTCTCGTCAGTTTGTAAAGAAGCAAATGTATTATAGTGCAAATTCGGTCATTTTATTGTTAAAAATACACAATTTGATTTATTTTGCAATTTATTGATTGATTGATTGTTCAAAAGAACATGCATTCAAAAAACATATTTTATTTTCCAATATCTCTAAATCGATAATAAATGAAACTTGGTCATCTTCTTTTCAGTTTATATTTGCATTTTGTATGTTATTATATTTGAGTCAAACTAATATCAAATGATTCGAAATGAATTGATATTTGATTTATGATTTGTTGTAATGATTGCGGTTTTGAATAAATAAATAAATAAAAAGAAACTTGTATTCTTTAGTCCAATTCTCTATACATTGTTGCGTTCGGTTTTATACAAAACTCAGATATTTTTGTATTTATGATAAAATTGATTTTTATTTATTTCTTTAATAATGTATTCGATAAAAAACTAATAAATATATTTTGCAAAATTTCACCTTTATAAATTGATATGACAAAAATATAGATTTTGACGCTATAAAAAACTAATTTAAAAACTAACATATAAAAATTTTAATGTAATTCTAATCGTAAGTACTGTAGTTAGATTTTGGAAGCGTTAAGCTTTAGGATTAACAGTATATTTACAGCAAAATTTAATCTTTATCTTATTTTAAAACTTAAAAAAATTACTTCATTTATAAAACTTTTATTTGAAATCTTAAAAAATTAAATATTTTAAACAAATAAACAATTAAAAAAGTAATTATATTGCTTATATTGCATATCAAATGCGTAATTTTAAAAAAATTGAATTAAGATTTAGTTTAAATTAAAAAGATTTCTGACTCTTTCCTAATAAACTTAATTTTAACTTAATTTAATGTCTATAAGTTATCTTGTTTATTATATTAAGGTAATAATTATAAATATATTTAATGCATGTAAATGAAAACAAAAATACTGTATATTCTGAAACATTTTATAATTTAAATATCTTTTTTAATCATTTAAAGAAGATGAAAAACCTAAGATAATAACAAAATGTCAAAAACAGTTTCTAACGCAAACAATTCCTTCAAAGACACTAATTCATTATTTATTGAAATTGTTTTATTTTTTAGCAAAATTAAGTTTATGTAAATATTTTTAAAAAGTAAGACTTTTTTAAAGTTATTTAAATTCAGACACAAATACAAATTGCTTATAGAAATAAATTTATAAATAAACAAATTTATTTTTAGTTATATTTTATCTTTGAACTTATTTTAAAATGTCTTATTTTATATAAAAACAACCAACATTAATTTATAATATTATTAAGTAATATTAATAATTTACATTTAAATAAATATAAAATAAGTTAAACTATGTCTACTTTATAAATAAAACTTAGTATATAAGTTTATGCATATATTATTTAATTAAAACTTACTTATATAAATTTTAATTAAATAAAAGTTTTAATAGAATAGAACGCAACACTTGATTTATTTATTATAATTCCAATTCTATAATAATATATTAACTCTAAAATTAGTTAAATTAAGGGCAATTCTTTGTATTAATTGTTTTTAATTACACTAGTTAATTAATTAATTATTAAATAAGTAAATAATTTATAGATTTGTATCTTCAAACAAAACTATTTTATAACAAAATATTAACAATTTGTTTAAAAAACTTTTAAAAATTGTTATTAATTAAAATAAACAATTAAAACAAATATAATTAATTGTCTATTAATACAAACTTACATTTTAGTTAGTTCTGATTCCTGAAAAATAGATGAAAATTCTTGACTTATCCAAAACTTTTGAAATACTTCAAACGAATAGAAAAGTTTGAATTGAGGTTTGGCTTAAGTACGAGTTCGTAGAGCACATGAGCGCTCGGTCTGCGCTACTGTCCATTCGGTTGATTCGGTGATCGGCTATACGTAGACATAACTACATCATTAGGTTTAGCTAAAGAGCGTAGGAAAGGGATCAGATATTACACGAATTTATTATATAAGCGGATATTTGACAACTATAGGCAAGAATTATAGAAAAATGATGTAAATAAATAAGTTTATAGAGCACTCAACAAAAATAATTAGTAAATTCGATGTAATTTTGTTTTGCAAATAATCTCAATTTTATTATTATTATATCTTAATACCGGTATAATATTTATTCACTTTTATTCATATTTAATATTGATCTCATGTTTTTTCAAATTCAATTTATTCTTAAAATTAGAGTTAACTTTAAATTAATCTAAAAGTATTCAAACGATTTATTTGTCGACTAATTAAGAGCTTTTAAACTACTTTCGATATATACCTGCCAACTGGCCTAAATCCTTTTTGCCAATATGCATCTGGTACAATTTAAATGCATTTCGCCAAAAGTATCTTTACGTTAATCCAATATATTTTATGCTCTAATCCTAACACCTTTTGATAGAAGTATGATTAAACTAATAAATTAAGATACTGTTAATACTGCATTAAAACCTTTAATTTGTTTAAAACAAAAAATTGAATTTATTAATAATCAATATATAAATAAAATAACTAAAAATTATTTCTTACTTGCAATACTTATTTAATAACCTTTTACAATTTTAGTATCTCATTATTATTTTAATAACGAATAAATTAAAATATAAAACATTATATTACGAAACTATAAAATCAAAATAAAGTTAATGAGTTACGTTTACAAAATTTGCTTGGCCGAATGCAAAATTTATATTGACCAAAAGGATTTGATACCTTATATTATATAAGTTATATATTGGCGAAAAGTATTTAGGCGATTTCGAAGATATTGCCGAAAAGCTATCAAATGATAACAAAAGAGTGGTTTATCCAAAAACATCTAATGATATTTAAAACATTACTGTTTGAGTAGATATTTAATTGATTAAAATCACAATTATTATTATTATTAAATCGATTTAATCCTTAATATTCTCATTAATATAATGAATGTCTTATTTAATGGTAGAATTGCCAAAACAACTAAATCTTTATATAAGTTATACTTCGTATTAGTTTTTCTTTATTCGTCGCCAATATTAGTCTAATTCAAAAGTCTTTGATCTAATCTGAAGACATATAATACATATATTTTCATTTATGGCTAATTACAGTAGTTTGACTCCTGAGTAATGAGAGCCTAATCCTGACAACACTCGTAAGAGCTCCGGGAGGGTATCACTCTTTACATTAATTGAGTTCATAATTAGATATCTTTACATTTAATTATTGATTGAAATTCTATAAGAGATAAACAATGCTCTAATCTTAGAAACAATCGCAATGTTCATTAGAATAGTAAATATTCCGGAAAATTGTGCTAAAAATAAACATTAACTATTCTAATCAAGTTTATTGTATTCTTAGCCATTGATTACCTGTTTATTTCATTTAATCTTTTTGAGTAAATAAATAATTATTTAACAAAATAGTCGACGAATGACGCGATTGTAGCAAATGCAATAACAATTGTGTAAATTATCACAATTTAGATCTTTATTTCATTCAAATTATTTGAAAGACAAAACAATATCTTATCTCTAAAATAAACCTTATTTTCAGTAGATTTTAGACATTTACCAGTTTTGTTAATAATATTTTATATAATTGACATTTAATTCAGATAAATTTTGTAATATTTTATTCTTTTTAAATTTGAATTATTATATACATTAAGTTATATAGGTAGATTCAAAACATTTTAACAATAGATTTTAGACATAAAATATTAAACATTTAAATTATATTTTTCTTATTTTTAGTAATTTTTTTAAATTAAGAAAGTATGATTTAAAATTTGAATAATATAACTTGCTTAATTTGTAAATAACTACAGATTTAATTTAGAATTAAAGATTTTAAAACCTTGTACACATAAGTAAAGAGTATACATAATATGAAGATCAAGCATCATTAAAATCATTTAAACATCACAATAATTTCTGATGTATACTATATATTCAAAGAACAATTTCTGAGCAACTCACATGGTGAGGAATATACTAGGCCTAATATTCCTTCTAATTAGCAAAGTACAATTTTAATTTATAGCTTAAGAACCAAGATGTTCGAACCATAATAATTTTGTTCGAGTTCTTCGTTAATCTTAATTAAAAGTTAGAATTTTAGAGATAATCAAAAATTTTTAAACATTTAATTGATGAAAATTATTACTTTATTTTGAATCTATAATTAATGTCATATAAATTTTATTATATGAGTGGTTAAAAACTATTTAATATAATAGCATTATTTGGAAATTATAAACAATTTAATAATGTTTACAATAAAAGAATTGCTATTGTTAAGAATAGCAATTACATGGTTTTGTTTTCTTATAACAAAAAAATATATAAGTTTTTTATTTACTGACTTGCGCGCATTTGTAATGAGTTTCTGATTAAGGTGCAATTATATCTACAGTAGGTACAATTGCGCTACATTTATATATATATAATTTTGTAACAAAAAACTGTAAAATAATTTAAACACTTTTAATATTGGAATTTATTTTGCAAAACAACAATTATAAAATCTAATACTTATATTCAGTGATAGGTTTTTCAATTTAGTTGTACTTATTGGCAAAAATAAGTCTGATACTAAAATAGAATTATTTTTACTAGTTAGGAATAAAGCGGCCGGCAAAAAATCGAGGGATCCCTAGATTGATGCTAGAGGAGATAAATGCCAATTTTCAAAACCAGGTGGATTTTTGCCAGATCCCTTTCTCAATCCCTGTATTAGGGCATAGAGTAAAAGCTCATTCGTGTAACTAGTATTGTACACTCAAACTAATTTCTTTACTTTTTATTATTATTCAAAGAAAAGATTAACCATAAAACGTTAATATTGTTTTAAACTTGCACGTACTGTTTAAATAGCTTGCGCAAAATGCATATAAAAATTTTTTGTCATTGAAAAAAAAATTTTAAACCCTAAACATTACTGCATTTATAATTTATTATATTGAGAATCAAGTTTATCTTGCTCTACTTTAATTTATAAATTAAAATGCTTTATATCAACGATGCGCCCAAGATAAGAAATAAAAATGTTTGTTAATTTTTATATCATTTGTTAATCATACAAAAACAGTATATCTGCAATGTCCATCAAAGTCAAGTTTTGGACATTAAAGATATATTGTTTTTGTATATTGAGTAAACATTTAAATTGTTAATCAACTCTTTTAAACTGTGAGATGTGAGCACCTCTGCTTTATATGATTTAGTACCTTTAAAAGACCTATGCAATATCAAACAAAATTTAACATTTCAAGTTTATTACGCTGGCAGTACGAAAGCATTTTGCTGTTTATATTAAATATATTATTATTTAAAAGTAATATTTTAATTTTTAAATAAATATTTTATGTTAATAATCAGCAAACCTGTCGGCCACATGAGTTAAGCCAAAGCTATAAAGAGTAATAATAAGACTAAGTTCAAAGCAATAATATAGAGACAGTACTACTGTGGCTCATATGGCCGGCAGGTCTGATAATCAGGCACTAGAAATTTTAAGTTTTTGATGCCACTTGTTTAATTTTGCTTGGCAACATAGTAAAATTAGTAATTGAGACTTAAATTATTATAAAATAGCAGAGATTTTTAGGAAAAAATTCAAATTGTTCTTGTCTATGATTATTAATACTATATAATTTATGTTTAAAATAATAATTTTTTTAAATGTTCATTTTCCATTTTGTAAAACATCTCTAATTCTAAAAGAAAACGTCGGAACATATCAAAATATGTTTATTTTAAAATTTTATTTTAATTATTATTAAATCCTATAATATAATAATAAAATATTTAAAAATTATTTTTCTAAATTTATTATTTAAATACAATAAATTAATATTTAAATAAGTGTAGTTATGAAGATTTTAAAAATATAATAGTTCCTTACAGTTTGTAAATTTTGAACTTAATTTAAAAACAAACTACATTCGATATTTTAATTATTTTCTCATTAACACATACACTAACATTAAACAGAATTAATAATTAGATGAATTATTTAATTTTTAATTGCCGAATTTTTCATTATTAAAATATTTCAATTTTTGCTAAGTAACTTTTAGCGCCTAAAAGTACCCAAAAGGTTCTTTTTACTAAACTATACTACATGTAAATAAAAAGAGCTTATAAATGAACCCCCCTTTGCCTAAGGGCACTCCTAGGCGTCACTATATTATTCAAACATTATTTCCCGTCACAAGAAAATAGTTTATAAGTATAAATATTTTATCCAATTATTAATTTTGCTTTAATATGTGTGTGTGATAGTGAAAAAATAATTAAAATATCTCTTGTAGTTTGTCCTATAATCAGTTATAATTGCGGGTAATTTTAAAATAATACAATAATTTAAAATAACGTAATGTTTATTTGAAATAAATTCAATTAATTAAAATTTATTTAATACAAGATTTAAGTATAGGTTTGTCATAAAATGATTGTAAATTACAATTTAAGTCTACGAATAAATAAATGAAATTTTGTTGTAATTCAATACTTAATCACTAAAACTATACAATTTGTCACAAAATTGTCAAAATTAGACAAATAGTAAAAAGTTTTGGTTTTATTAATAATTAATAAATTTTTGGCAATTATTCGATTAAAATAAATGGAAGACATGAATGAATTATTAAATTAAATTTAAATAATGATTGCAATGAGAATCGAAATATTTGTAAAAATTAATAAAAATTATTGTATTGTTTAGTCAATGCTCTGCTTTGAGGCCAATTGTTGCAATAGTCTCATATCACTCGACTCACTAATGGGTTCAGAGTGGGCACCAATAGAGTCGGTCAGCGGTTCGTTCCGATCGTTGTTTTCCTCGTTTTCAGTCAAACGATTGAATTCTATTTCTTCAGACATCGAATCGACATTTGTTCCGAGCTTTGGGTCAAAAGTTAATAATTCGAATAAATTAGAATCACTTTCGCCCAAAACGAATCTCAATTAATATTTGGCCCAAATAAGCCATTATTATAGTGAATGAAACTCTCAATTAGATTTTAACATGCTTAATTTTCAGTTTAATCATTCAAACTTAATCTTAATTTAAAACCCGTATATTCAGTATAATAAGCAATAAAAGAGTCATTGCTCTGAGACTCAGAGTAAGACCGAAATAAAATCAGATAAAAAGCATTTAAGATAAAAAAGAATTGAATACAAATTTGAAGTCAAATCAAAGTTCAAAATCAAATTGCGTCTAATGTTTGACCAATAGGACTGACCTCCTTATGTGAGGGCGCGTATAGTATCAGAAGAGTTATTACATAACAATTCCAAAGCGCGTAAACTGTGGTAAACATAGCACTCGTCCATTGAAGCGGTGCGATGTAGACATCAATGTCCTCCCAATGCATCTGATCCTCTGTCACCTATACTTACATTTTTAGATATTAAAAACAATCGAATAATGTATTTACACATTGAATACCTGTCCCATAATATATGCGACGACAGTAGCGGCCGCACAGACCATAGTGGCCAACAGTAAAAATTTAAATCGATATATAATTCCCTGATATATGAGTCGACGCGTTGAGGACATTGACGGCAAACTCGATTGCTTTGAAGATATGTTCCGAAATGCGAGCCTTTATTTGAAATCAATATTTTATTATAAAGTAAACACAAAATTCAATTTAAATACGAATAAAACGAACCAAATATTAAAACATAAAAACATGAAATATCCGGTCGAAGCTATACTGGCCGTTAGGATAAAAATGAACGCAAATCTGGAATTCGCTTCCCATATAGTGAAGAACGGATCGATCCATTGAATGCCTCTTTCGCTCAAATCAAATACGAAAAGTGCGATATAAGCGATCAATACGACTGACAACTGCTTGTAGTACGAGCACAGACGCGACCTATGGATCCCGTCCTGTTGTGTCGTGTCGTACAGGACAGGACAACAATCAGATCTGTATTAATACCGGTATATACCGTAAAATGCAAATAAATAATTGACTCGTCTTTACCAACAGGTGCTCTCCAATGAATATAATCCAAAAGGAGAGAAGTGCGCAATGGAATACCCCTTGTCTTAGATCACAAACAAATGACATGAACTCTAAGTCAAACCACAAACTCAAGAATTCAATCGGAATATTGAGTTGCGTGAGAGCACAACCCAACACAATGAGCGTCTTTTCCAATAGAGTGGTCTCTCTGTGCAGTTGTCTCAACCGTTTTGTAAACCAAACTAAAGTCAATAAAGTCATTGAAGTGAAGACGCTTTTCATGAAAAGCCATATCTTAGTGAAGCCGCCATTTTGGTGGATCGCCACTAACGACAGGTCACTTAGAAAACCAAAGTTCTCTAAACTATCCGCTATAGAGCAGTAGAGCAAACAATATCTTAGTATTGAATCAAAATTTTAATTATATCTCTAATTATTACAATAATACCTTTTGACTGAAATTCCAAATTAATTAAATAGTAGTCGTAATACAGAGATTGGAGTTCAAAAAGTTGTATTAAATCGCAATCGTATTTATAACCTTGAATTCGCTTTAAAGTAATATTAGGATTAGTTGTCAACAACTCAAGAGTTGTCTAACTTATCAGAACTTAGAAATGAGTGATAAAAGTGTTTCTAATTATCTTAATTCCAAACCTTTTTGGCATCTATTCTACAAGAGATAGTCCTCTGGAGTCCGTCTTTATGTGCGTATAGTTTCCAAGTCTTGTCCCCTATATTCCGAACGCCTAAACGAATCTTCATTTTAACCGTTGCGTTGATCTGTTGGTCACTCTTAAGATCAGAATCTTCAGACATTCTCTTGTCGTAGAGAACATCGGGAATGAGAATAGTTAGCAAATTCTGTTGCCATCGACTGTAATCCAATTGAATGCCTTCGCGCGGAAGCGGTAATTGAAACGCAAACGTAATTTGACTGATATTACAATCAATCGATTAATCAATTAATTAATTAATACAAATATGACAACAAAACCACAATTATCTCAAACCTGTGTCCACTACTCGTCTCTTCATTAATTGGTCGACAGTTCTGTGGTTGAACTTGATTTGCGGTAACGACCGCTCGGGGTATAGACAACTGGTCCGGATGTTCAGCAATGCATTTAACCGCTAATAACTGTTCGGTACTCGAAGGTGCCGGCGCTGCTCAGGAGGAATAACAGCATTCGATTAGTTGTCTTACTTTTAACCAATTTTACAGATAATATATACCAATAAAGGCTCCGATGAAGAATGAGATCAATTGAATTACAAGGATAATTGACAAAACAATTGATAGTTTCTTATTGGAGAGGTTCTCGAGAATAGTTCCGGACATTGTGTGATCACCACTAGTAGTGTTTGACTGCGAAAGACATTCGAGTTATATCCCAAACAATGAGTAGTTTTAAATGTTTTTAATTAAAAGTTTAATTAAAGTGTTTGCCATTCAATGCATTTATTGGATGAAAGCTATTGTTTTGTGTCTACAATAGACAAACACAGACTCCACTCACTTATTGTCTGCAGTTCTAAACGCTATAACTGAACACAATTTTAAGCCGAGTTAGGACTTAAACAGTTTTACAAATTAGTAAAAAAGGCGTAAATCAAATAAATGCTAGCATTAAAACTCAATATTAAATGTTTATATAATTTCTGTACTATTTATGATAACGAATGTTATATTATTTTGGTTTTAATTTGATATAAGAAAAGCTTTATTTTGATTTCAACCTACAAACCGGTACTTTAGAGTCTAGACAAGTTTAGACAAGTATTGACTTAATATAAAACTCAAACCACACCTACAATGCATACAAAACTAATTAAATATACAAACAAAATAAAATAGCCAAATTCAATTATGAAAAACAAAATGTTTTCATTATACTAAAACTTCATCACTGATCAGGATGGCAGTTATGATTCAGTTTCACCTAATTCAGGATTTATGTTTCTAAACAACTACTTTATTATAACTCAATTATATAATATCCAGAATAACTCAACTATGAACATTTTTAAAATGTTTATTGAGAGATTCTAATTTTGTTAAAAAATTTATTTTCAATTATACTTTTATATTATATAAATTATATATATTAAAATAATGTCGCTTAAATTTTTTATATGTTAAAGATAAGAATTTATTTTAGAATTACTGCACTATAATAATTCAAACCTACCAGGCCACAAATATTTTATATACAATCGTTATATTTTACATACTGTATTATAATACCGCTTACATTCGTAAAGGGTTTTCACATCTTTTGCCTTCAATTTCTATTTTAAGAATTAATTAAATATTTATTTAAATATTGTTTATTGTATTTAAAAAGGTTTATATAGTTTTTCGTTAATAAAATTAAACTATGGCTTGATATGCCCAAGTAGGTAAGGAAAGACTACAATTTTGAAAATTATTTTGGATTTATTACCGCAATATAAGAAAATATTGCAATAGAATAATGTACCTGGTAACTAAAATATCGGAATTATTACCGAAAGCTTAGGCATATACTGAACAGTACTAGCATTGTATGCAAGCAATTGTAGCTGATTTGGGAGTTGTCTAGTGGTGACTACAGTGGAATTTAAACCAAAATACGGAACAAAACCAAAATCAGACAATTTAATGCAACATTTAACAAAGTGATAATATAATATAAATTATTAACTTATAAAATTTGAGTTATATACTTGTTTGCGGCTTGTTGAACTTAATGTAGCGTCCTGCTATTAATAAAAATTTAAATCTATTTCATATTTTTAGAATTTTTAAATTAAATTTTATTTTAAAACTAAAATTTACATTGTATAAAATTAAAATGAGATTTTGATTAGAATATTACATTTAATTGATTTGACTCTATTTTTGTGTTATTTTTGTATTATTTTAATTATATTTATATATATATTTTCGATACTATCGACAGGTTTTACAAATCTCCGGAACTATTGCTAAATAAGACTATTCTTTGGACATCTGGTCGTTTGGGGCTATAGTGGCGGCACTTCTCTTCAGAAAAGAGCCGTTTTTCTCGGATATTGATAACACGGATCAGTTGAGAGCCATTTACGCTGTTATGGGCACTAAATGTCCTAAAGATTATATTCGAAAATATCGATTAATAAAATCTCCACAAATTGAACACTTGTTTGACTGCAATCTGAGGCCCATTTGAGCTCCGATTCCTTAGCATGATAATAAGTGTATAACAAAAATGTTAAAAATGTACAAGTGTATTACAATTAGACTACTGTAGCTATTGCTTGTCAACAATTAAATATTGCCTTAATTGCTAACTAGTGTTAGTCCAAATCGTGTTATCATTGATTGTATTGATAACTAATTGACCTATAAATGGAACCAAAAAGTACGATACACTGCCTGGGTTAGGTACCAATTACCAATGTTGTGCAGTACTCTGTATAAAGTATTTTAAATATATAAATGTAAAATATACTTGTACCTAAATAATCAATTATATAATCCAGTTGGCAAAACCTAAATGTCTTCAAAACTCAATATTAGTTTAAATTAACAAAATTCAAATCTATATAAAAGTATAAATATTATAGCAAAGTATTATAATTTAAAGCAAAGTATTTATATTCTCACTTAACGTCTTATTTTATCAAATTTAATATTTTGTAATACATTACTATTCGAGCACTCGAGCACCTTGCTACATTTATTGCTCAATGTTTTAAAGTTTGCTCATTGCTCAAAAACAAATATTTTAAAATTTACTAATATTTAAAAAATTGTGCAAATATTTGAAGAATGTTTAAACGAAAACAATTTAAAGTCATTTATATTATAGTTGTTTTGAAATATATTAAAAATTGCAAAAAAAATCGTTTTTATGACTTCAATGCATTCCAATCGTTGAAGACTTTAATTAGAACTCAAATCAATTGAAAATATCTTCAAAACTCTTCTAAACATACATTTGATTCGACTTCTAATCACTTAAGAGTCTTCAGATGTGATGAAGAGCTCCAAATGTGAGTTGATTTTCAAGATCTTTAGCCGAAACTGTTCCGTGAATTGGTTTACAGTTCGGATTGAAGACCGAATATGCGCTCAATTCTCCTCTTCTTTTGGATCTATTCCTCAAATTAGTGCAAATAAAGAACAAAAGAGCGATTGAGAAGAAAACGGCTCCGAATTGGACCAAAAAAGCAATCGTTTGTAACAATAGATAAATCAATACTTTTATAGTAATGACTAAAAACTCGTATTTATTGCAATCAAACAAATTGTGCTCTTCTTCGTCATCGACCGGAAACTCCGATTCTTCCAAGTCTTCGGATTCACTGTTCGATTGACTCGAAAGCAATTCAATTGTTTGGCTCTTATTATCAATCATTTGGTTTGAATCGATTGGTTGATTGGATTCGCTTTTAACTCTTCGACGAATCACAGAAAATATATTCAAAACATTAAACGATTTGTTATTTGTTTTGTTTGGACTTGTCTTTAGTTTATTGGCTCTAAATTCAGCCAATTTTGACTCCAAATTAGTTGTCATTTGATTTAATCGCTTTTAATATATAAATTAATTAAATTAAAACAAAACCTAAATGAAGTCAAATCATATGTTCGTATAATCACAACAAATCTAAAACCCATTTAAATGTATTTGAATTACGTGTCAATACGTCTCTATTTTCTGCAATACTTGCAATTTGTAATCGACTTTATTTCTGAACATTTTTATAAACAAATCTATTATTTAATATTCAATTCAAAACAAATGTCAGTTTTTTTTTCGTATTTTATATAATATTTGTTTATTTTTTATTTTATAAATTATAAACAAAGTGTTAATTCAGATTTGATTCAATACAACAAAAGACCATTGGATTAGTGGTAATGTCATTGAAGTCGAAATCAGACGACTTGGAGGCAAACAAATGGCGAAAACGCGTCAAAAGAAGTCATGAAATGATTAAATGTGAGATTGAATTAGAGAATGGAGTGATTGGACGGGAACTGACGGCCCGACTCGCCATCGAAATGGTTAAGTACATCCTCTACGACAGGCAACAGATCCCGTTCCCTCTCTCCAACTCTCAAAGTCTACTTCAGTTGAACCAAAAGTCAGTTGAAAAGCAATTGACGCCAAAAGAGGAACTGATTTTAGTGACAATCGAAGACTTGAATCGAGTTTTGAATGAATTGATTTGTTTAATCGGTTTGAATGGGATTTGTGTCGAATGTGTATCCCTTTCGTTGGGACAGACCCTCCAAATGCCTAAAGAGTTGTATTGCATCGAAATGCCGACTCAAGACATCTATTCTGTCCAACACTCGACTGATTGCCGGCATTTGAATCTCCGATCACTCGTCACCCGATTCTTCAAAACCATTCTAAACGACAAAAACATTTTGTTTCAAAACCGAAAAGACATCGCAATCACCAAAATATTTGTCTTAATTAAGATAAACAAATGCTATATAAACCAAGTGTTGGACCACTCGTTGAAGTGCCACCAAATCGACGCTCAGTCCGAACGACAACTCTTTACGCCTCACATAGACTACGAAATACCGAAGATTGGGAACAGATTTCGACTAATTTTGAAGCAAAAACAATGCAATTGTTCCTCAAATTTGGACAATAGTTTCCAAGTATTCGACGAAACAATTGGTCCACAAAATGATGGCAACTATTTGGACAAACAGTTAAGCGAAACAATGGCCGAAGTGTTAAGACTCGATGAAAACCCAACTGAAAATAAGTCAATTGAATCCAAAGATCAGTTCATTTGGATTCAAATTCATTCATCGATTAAAGGAATTCAATATAACTCTAATAAAACTGTTTTTAATTAATAGATAAATAAATAATACTTTAAATAATCTAAAATGTATTAAATTTTAAGATTAAGTTCTTTCAAATATTTATTTACAATTGATTTCATTGGAAATTAAAAAAAGTTTAGATTTATGTGAATAACGATTAGGTTTTGATAGTTTTGGTCTTTTGAACCCAAGAACCGGTTTTATTGACGCAATGACCCGAATCGTCGAACTTAGCGATCGATAGCTTTTTTGGATTATATTTAGTCGACTGGACGTTACGGAAACTGAAACCAGAGCTGACTGTGTCTGCGGTCGGCGGACCACATGAATCGGTGCAATCATACGAATCCAAACACTTCTTCTTCGCGTCTTCGATGAATGAAGTGAGAAGTGATTCGATTAGTCTGTATTGACGCGAAAATATCTGAAGAATATTATTATTTTTGTCGCTTTCGTCCGACAATTGGATGAATAGACAGGGAATACAGTTCGGGTCAGAAGAGTCTTGCGGACTTCCGACGGCCCAACAGAGGTCGTTGTATTCGATTGAAAGCAACAATTCCTGTCAAACAAACCAATAATTCAAATATTATATAACAAATCGAAACAACTCACGAGTCGAGACTTACGGGTTTTGCTTTGGATATGACGTGAATGCCTTCCCTATTGATAGCGACCCAAACCTTTAGGTCGAAGTGACTCATTAGTGAAGCAAAAGTTGATTTGATTGGTCTCTCGATCTGTGCGGAGAAGTAAGCGCTTCCATAGCAGGGAATATCCCAACAGATTTCCATATATTTTCGCAATAATTTATATCTTGTCGTCTCATTCCTCGAGATCTCTTCATATTGTTTGACAATTCTTTGCGCACAACGTATTGTTTGACTGCCGCGACTCAGAGTTCGGATCAAACCATTGATTTTGTTGCCATCACTCGCTTTAATGTAATTGCTAGGAATGTATTGATTTAAGTTCTGTCGGAAGTACTCAACTGAGTGTCGCTTCTCATCATAAGGTCCCAAATCAATGGCCGCCTGAATGGCAGCCAATCTCTCAAAGTCTTCGAAAGGATATCTTCCGTCCAATACATTGAGCTTTGCCTCGAAGTACAGAAGACGAAGAGCTCCGATGTCTGACACCTGTATTCCGGACTCAAGGCTTTTGTTGCAAAAAACATTTCGTTGGAAACTGAGAGTCGGCTCGTCTTTATCGATGAGTTCCCGTTCCCTATCGGTTATCAGTTCTATTGGTCCGTGTTTTTCAAGAAGAGAGTTCCAATTGGCCAACACATTGAACGGCCGGTGAGTCGGCTGTAACTGCAGTTCCAAATACGTCGAAGTGACCCAAATTGAGAACAACTGCTTATAATTGCTCTCAAAAGTCAATGGTTTCTCGCAATCGATGTTCTGATGACTCAATTCGTGATATACTTTGTTTAGGACTTCACTTGCGGTCAACGATTGGATTTTGTCGGCAATCGAAAGACAAACTCCGGATTCGTTTAGAAGACAAACCGTCAAATTGGTTGACAATCGATTCGATTCATTCGATTCAAACTCATTTCGATTGCAATTCTCTTCTCTTTCGGTCAACTTTTTGCCCACTTTTGACTCAATTGAAGAATTCATTTCCGATTCGATTGTATTGGTCTTCAGATTAATTGGAATTTTGGTCACAAAGTAGTTGTCGATTCTGACCAATAGAGTAAACATTTTATGTATTAATTGATTGCAATTTAAGCCAAACTAAAGACAATGTTTGCGACAACTGTTTGCAAAGACTTAAAAAGAGATAATAAGATATTTGACTTACAATTAATGGATAAGAGTTCGCGAATTAAGAAATTCAGAACAAACAAATTCACCAGCTATGGAGACGTTTGTTTACAAACAAATTTGGTT